>CM040918.1:41072553-41092553 GCA_023029165.1 Gobiocypris rarus | reverse complement strand
AAAGCTATGTGTGAGGGAAAATAAGGCTTCACATCAATGTTAGTGATTGGAAGTTGATTTTGGGGTTGTGTCATTAAAAATTAAATGCATAGGATTGAATATTCTCGTCTTTTAAGCACTTTAACTGGACCGAGTCCTTCATCCGTGCTTTCCGCGGAAACCCAATCCTCAGAACTCAAACACAAAACCAGACAAACCATGAATATCAATCACATCATTAATATTCATAAAGCAACGCATTCGGTAATTCGTCGGGTGACTAATGCACGTTGCCTCTCGGCCAATCAGGTAGGCTGTCTCTGAATGTCAAGTAGAAAGATTAATATTCATAAGATGAGCCGTGTTCGTCCAGCCAATCCTGACTCCGCTTCCGGGTCTCAGCATGGCGAGCCCACGCGAGTATTTTCCGAACCAGTCGATTTGGTTTACATTAAACTAATTACCGGAGATCACATGTTTTACCCAGATCTGACTAACTCAACTCATGCATATAATTATCAATAAATGAAGACAACGGTCTGGAAAAACTGCTGCAAAAGTGCGGAAGCAGTTCCTCAAAGCAGATTAACTTCCCCAAATAACGGCCACACCGCTTTCTGTGGGATTTAAGAAGACATTCGCGGATTTGAGTGTCGACTCGTTGTCCACAGGTTCGGGGATTAATGAATTACCGACCCTTCACCCACTCCAGATTAACGGAAACATCTATAAACTCTTACCGTTGAAGTCGCCCGTGTCCGCGACGACCACCGTGTATTTCTTGATCTGCTCCAGCGCGGACTCCATCTTCCGCCGTTTGTCCGGTGACACAGACATGATCCCGAGGAAACACCGAGAGCTTTTATATCAGCGCCTGAACCGAGACACGACCGTCAGCCTGACGAGAGCGCGCGGGAACGGGAGAGCGCGCGGCCGCGTGGGGGCGGGCCCACGGTGAATGACGCCATTGCGTAAGAAGCCGCGGTGGATCTTCAGATAGCAGTGAAACTCTTGATTCCAGCTGATAATGTCAGATAATGATAGAACGACAAGCCTAATCATATAAAGGCAGCGGTCATGTGCACTCAGTGTAGATGTACATTAACAACATAAAGAGTAAATTATTATATTTATTGTAATTATTAAATGGATGCCGCCTCAATGGGACAATAAATGCCCTCCCTACACCGACCCCTACCCAATAAATGCCCTCCCTACACCGACCCCTACCCAATAAATGCCCTTCCTACACCGACCCCTACCCAATAAATGCCCTCCCTACACCGACCCCTACCCAATAAATGCCCTCCCTACACCGACCCCTACCCAATAAATGCCCTCCTACACCGACCCCTACTCAATAAATGCCCTCCCTACCGACCCCTACCCAATAAATGCCCTCCTACACCGACCCCTACCCAATAAATGCCCTCCTACCGACCCTACTCAATAAATGCCCTCCCTACACACCCCTACCCAATAAATGCCCTCCTACGACCCCTACCCAATAAATGCCCTCCCTACACCGACCCCTACCCAATAAATGCTTTTATTATTATTAAACATTTCATTAGGTACTTTTTTTTCCCACTAACTTTTTCCTCATTTTTATTGAAAGCAAACGCCTTTCTGATGTGATATGTGATGGGAAAGGGGAAGAGCGGTTCGAACCGGTCGATCGTGTCTAAACTAAGACCCGTTAGCCTTACGCTGAAGTACGTGTGTTTCTAGCCGAGGTCAGGCTTCTCATCTGCTGATGCTTGCTGGTGCGAGATCACCTCTCGATGAAAGGGGCGGATCAAGGACACATACGGGATTGGAACAGGACTTGGGCAACGACTGGTGATGTTTCGCAAGAGCACAAGGACACACACTGAGAACGGGCCTAGGTCTGCTCGATCAGTGGAGTAAACGTCACAGTGTGGGTCGGGTGAAGAGGGTCATTTTCATTGCATGATTTATAAACACCCATCAGTTTGAAAACACCCCCGGAGACAGACACTTCCGTTCTGCAGAGACCCCATCCTCGACTGAAGAACCGAGTGTCTGTGAATCCCTGGTTATTTAACACTAACAACACGAGGATTCACTGTATAGAACTAACAAAAGAGATCAACTGTGTTGGCAAAGAAATGGTGGTGTTATTTATGCAAATGTTATTTTATCATCATTCTTTTATTTGTCTATTTCAAAGAAAATAATTATATAAAAGCACACTTTATATCATATATAATATAATTATATAAAAAGTATAAATTCACTTTTATGAAATAACTTTTTAATGAAAGGGTGCGATTAAAGGTACGTCTATCCGTTGACCAGCAGGTGGCGCAAGAGTTTCAGAGAACAAGTGTCAAAGCCATTATATATTCATTCATATTTATTTATAAAGCACATTTAAAACAACCAAAGCTAACCAGAGTCATAAAAACAAACAGAATACAATCAAAACCAAAACTAATTAATGAAGTATTAAACTCTACAGTAAAGAAGTGTTTTTTAAGTCTTGATTTGAAAATAGCGAGAGAGGACACCGTTCTGTCCATAGTTTGGGCCTGTTTCCATAATGCTCTGTGCTTTATCCCAGACCTGCGAACCGGGAGAAGTCCAAGATCCCCGGAGTCACCTTGATGGATCATTTCAGAAAGATAACCAGTGCTAGGCCATTTAAAGATTTAAAAACTAAAACTAAAATGTTAATTCTATTCTCAGATTGACTGGTAGCAATTAATGGCAGTTAAAATGTGAGTAATGTGATCAAATGTCCGACGGCCATTCCCCAGCCTGGCCGCTCACTAGAGGAACGGCTAACTCCATAAAACACTGAAGTACAGTAATCCAGACGCAGGTGATGAACTGAAGTACAGTAATCCAGACGCAGGTGATGAACTGAAGTACAGTAATCCAGACGCAGGTGATGAACTGAAGTACAGTAATCCAGACGCCAGGTGATGAACTGAAGTACAGTAATCCAGACGCAGGTGATGAACTGAAGTACAGTAATCCAGACGCAGGTGATGAACTGAAGTACAGTAATCCAGACGCAGGTGATGAACTGAAGTACAGTAATCCAGGCGCCAGGTGATGAACTGAAGTACAGTAATCCAGACGCAGGTGATGAACTGAAGTACAGTAATCCAGACGCAGGTGATGAACTGAAGTACAGTAATCCACGCCAGGTGATGAACTGAAGTACAGTAATCCAGACGCAGGTGATGAACTGAAGTACAGTAATCCAGACGCAGGTGATGAACTGAAGTACAGTAATCCAGACGCAGGTGATGAACTGAAGTACAGTAATCCAGACGCAGGTGATGAACTGAAGTACAGTAATCCAGGCGCAGGTGATGAACTGAAGTACAGTAATCCAGACGCAGGTGATGAACTGAAGTACAGTAATCCAGGCGCCAGGTGATGAACTGAAGTACAGTAATCCAGACGCAGGTGATGAACTGAAGTACAGTAATCCAGACGCGGGAGATGAACTGAAGTACAGTAATCCAGGCGCAGGTGATGAACTGAAGTACAGTAATCCAGACGCAGGTAATGAACTGAAGTACAGTAATCCAGGCGCAGGTGATGAACTGAAGTACAGTAATCCAGACGCAGGTGATGAACTGAAGTACAGTAATCCAGACGCAGGTGATGAACTGAAGTACAGTAATCCAGACGCCAGGTGATGAACTGAAGTACAGTAATCCAGACGCCAGGTGATGAACTGAAGTACAGTAATCCAGACGCCAGGTGATGAACTGAAGTACAGTAATCCAGGCGGTGATGAACTGAAGTACAGTAATCCAGAGGCAGGTGATGAACTGAAGTACAGTAATCCAGACGCAGGTGATGAACTGAAGTACAGTAATCCAGACGCGCCAGGTGATGAACTGAAGTACAGTAATCCAGGCAGGTGATGAACTGAAGTACAGTAATCCAGGCAGGTGATGAACTGAAGTACAGTAATCCAGACGCCAGGTGATGAACTGAAGTACAGTAATCCAGACGCAGGTGATGAACTGAAGTACAGTAATCCAGACGCAGGTGATGAACTGAAGTACAGTAATCCAGACGCAGGTAATGAACTGAAGTACAGTAATCCAGACGCCAGGTAATGAACTGAAGTACAGTAATCCAGACGCCAGGTGATGAACTGAAGTACAGTAATCCAGGCGCAGGTGATGAACTGAAGTACAGTAATCCAGACGCAGGTGATGAACTGAAGTACAGTAATCCAGGCAGGTGATGAACTGAAGTACAGTAATCCAGACGCAGGTGATGAACTGAAGTACAGTAATCCAGACGCAGGTGATGAACTGAAGTACAGTAATCCAGACGCAGGTGATGAACTGAAGTACAGTAATCCAGACGCAGGCGATGAACTGAAGTACAGTAATCCAGACGCAGGTGATGAACTGAAGTACAGTAATCCAGACGCAGGTGATGAACTGAAGTACAGTAATCCAGACGCAGGTGATGAACTGAAGTACAGTAATCCAGACGCAGGTGATGAACTGAAGTACAGTAATCCAGACGCAGGTAATGAACTGAAGTACAGTAATCCAGACGCCAGGTGATGAACTGAAGTGCAGTAATCCAGACGCAGGTGATGAACTGAAGTACAGTAATCCAGACGCAGGTGATGAACTGAAGTACAGTAATCCAGAGGCAGGTGATGAACTGAAGTACAGTAATCTAGGCGCGGGTGATGAACTGAAGTACAGTAATCCAGACGCAGGTGATGAACTGAAGTACAGTAATCCAGACGCAGGTGATGAACTGAAGTACAGTAATCCAGGCGCAGGTGATGAACTGAAGTACAGTAATCCAGGCGCAGGTGATGAACTGAAGTACAGTAATCCAGGCAGGTGATGAACTGAAGTACAGTAATCCAGACGCAGGTGATGAACTGAAGTACAGTAATCCAGACGCAGGTGATGAACTGAAGTACAGTAATCCAGACGCAGGTGATGAACTGAAGTACAGTAATCCAGGCGCCAGGTGATGAACTGAAGTACAGTAATCCAGACGCAGGTGATGAACTGAAGTACAGTAATCCAGACGCAGGTGATGAACTGAAGTACAGTAATCCAGGCGCAGGTAATGAACTGAAGTACAGTAATCCAGACGCAGGTGATGAACTGAAGTACAGTAATCCAGACGCAGGTGATGAACTGAAGTACAGTAATCCAGACGCAGGTGATGAACTGAAGTACAGTAATCCAGACGCAGGTGATGAACTGAAGTACAGTAATCCAGACGCAGGTGATGAACTGAAGTACAGTAATCCAGACGCAGGTAATGAACTGAAGTACAGTAATCCAGGCGCCAGGCGATGAACTGAAGTACAGTAATCCAGACGCGGGTGATGAACTGAAGTACAGTAATCCAGGCGCGGGTAATGAACTGAAGTACAGTAATCCAGACGCCAGGTGATGAACTGAAGTACAGTAATCCAGACGCAGGTGATGAACTGAAGTACAGTAATCTAGACGCAGGTGATGAACTGAAGTACAGTAATCCAGACGCAGGTGATGAACTGAAGTACAGTAATCCAGACGCAGGTGATGAACTGAAGTACAGTAATCCAGACGCAGGTGATGAACTGAAGTACAGTAATCCAGGACGCAGGTGATGAACTGAAGTACAGTAATCTAGACGCAGGTGATGAACTGAAGTACAGTAATCCAGACGCCAGGCGATGAACTGAAGTACAGTAATCCAGACGCCAGGTGATGAACTGAAGTACAGTAATCCAGACGCCAGGTGATGAACTGAAGTACAGTAATCCAGACGCAGGTGATGAACTGAAGTACAGTAATCCAGACGCAGGTGATGAACTGAAGTACAGTAATCTAGACGCAGGTGATGAACTGAAGTACAGTAATCCAGACGCAGGTGATGAACTGAAGTACAGTAATCCAGACGCAGGTGATGAACTGAAGTACAGTAATCTAGACGCAGGTGATGAACTGAAGTACAGTAATCCAGACGCCAGGTGATGAACTGAAGTACAGTAATCCAGACGCAGGTGATGAACTGAAGTACAGTAATCTAGGCGCAGGTGATGAACTGAAGTACAGTAATCCAGACGCAGGTGATGAACTGAAGTACAGTAATCCAGACGCAGGTGATGAACTGAAGTACAGTAATCCAGGCAGGTGATGAACTGAAGTACAGTAATCCAGACGCAGGTGATGAACTGAAGTACAGTAATCCAGACGCAGGTGATGAACTGAAGTACAGTAATCCAGGCGCCAGGCGATGAACTGAAGTACAGTAATCCAGACGCAGGTGATGAACTGAAGTACAGTAATCTAGACGCAGGTGATGAACTGAAGTACAGTAATCCAGGCGCAGGTGATGAACTGAAGTACAGTAATCCAGACGCAGGTGATGAACTGAAGTACAGTAATCCAGACGCGCAGGTGATGAACTGAAGTACAGTAATCCAGACGCAGGTGATGAACTGAAGTACAGTAATCCAGGCGCGGGTGATGAACTGAAGTACAGTAATCCAGACGCAGGTGATGAACTGAAGTACAGTAATCCAGACGCAGGTGATGAACTGAAGTACAGTAATCCAGACGCAGGTGATGAACTGAAGTACAGTAATCCAGACGCAGGTGATGAACTGAAGTACAGTAATCCAGACGCCAGGTGATGAACTGAAGTATAGTAATCCAGACGCAGGTGATGAACTGAAGTACAGTAATCCAGACGCAGGTGATGAACTGAAGTACAGTAATCCAGACGCCAGGTGATGAACTGAAGTACAGTAATCCAGACGCAGGTGATGAACTGAAGTACAGTAATCCAGACGCAGGTGATGAACTGAAGTACAGTAATCTAGACGCAGGTGATGAACTGAAGTACAGTAATCCAGACGCAGGTGATGAACTGAAGTACAGTAATCCAGACGCAGGTGATGAACTGAAGTACAGTAATCCAGACGCAGGTGATGAACTGAAGTACAGTAATCTAGACGCAGGTGATGAACTGAAGTACAGTAATCCAGACGCAGGTGATGAACTGAAGTACAGTAATCCAGGCGCAGGTGATGAACTGAAGTACAGTAATCCAGACGCAGGTGATGAACTGAAGTACAGTAATCCAGACGCCAGGTGATGAACTGAAGTACAGTAATCCAGACGCAGGTGATGAACTGAAGTACAGTAATCCAGACGCAGGTGATGAACTGAAGTACAGTAATCCAGACGCAGGTGATGAACTGAAGTACAGTAATCCAGACGCCAGGTGATGAACTGAAGTACAGTAATCCAGACGCAGGTGATGAACTGAAGTACAGTAATCCAGACGCCAGGTGATGAACTGAAGTACAGTAATCCAGACGCAGGTGATGAACTGAAGTACAGTAATCCAGACGCAGGTGATGAACTGAAGTACAGTAATCCAGGCGCCAGGTGATGAACTGAAGTACAGTAATCCAGACGCAGATGATGAACTGAAGTACAGTAATCCAGACGCAGGTGATGAACTGAAGTACAGTAATCCAGACGCAGGTGATGAACTGAAGTACAGTAATCCAGACGCCAGGTGATGAACTGAAGTACAGTAATCCAGGCGCGGTGATGAACTGAAGTACAGTAATCCAGACGCAGGTGATGAACTGAAGTACAGTAATCCAGACGCCAGGTGATGAACTGAAGTACAGTAATCCAGGCCAGGTGATGAACTGAAGTACAGTAATCCAGGCGCCAGGTGATGAACTGAAGTACAGTAATCCAGACGCAGGTGATGAACTGAAGTACAGTAATCCAGACGCCAGGTGATGAACTGAAGTACAGTAATCCAGGCGCAGGTGATGAACTGAAGTACAGTAATCCAGACGCCAGGTGATGAACTGAAGTACAGTAATCCAGGCGCAGGTGATGAACTGAAGTACAGTAATCCAGACGCAGGTGATGAACTGAAGTACAGTAATCCAGATGCAGGTGATGAACTGAAGTACAGTAATCCAGACGCAGGTGATGAACTGAAGTACAGTAATCCAGACGCAGATGATGAACTGAAGTACAGTAATCCAGGCGCAGGTGATGAACTGAAGTACAGTAATCCAGACGCAGGTGATGAACTGAAGTACAGTAATCCAGGCGCGGTGATGAACTGAAGTACAGTAATCCAGACGCAGGTGATGAACTGAAGTACAGTAATCCAGACGCAGGTGATGAACTGAAGTACAGTAATCCAGGACGCCAGGTGATGAACTGAAGTACAGTAATCCAGACGCAGGTGATGAACTGAAGTACAGTAATCTAGACGCAGGTGATGAACTGAAGTACAGTAATCCAGACGCCAGGTGATGAACTGAAGTACAGTAATCCAGACGCCAGGTGATGAACTGAAGTACAGTAATCCAGACGCAGGTGATGAACTGAAGTACAGTAATCCAGACGCCAGGTGATGAACTGAAGTACAGTAATCCAGACGCCAGGTGATGAACTGAAGTACAGTAATCCAGGCAGGTGATGAACTGAAGTACAGTAATCCAGGCGCCAGGTGATGAACTGAAGTACAGTAATCCAGACGCCAGGTGATGAACTGAAGTACAGTAATCCAGACGCAGGTGATGAACTGAAGTACAGTAATCCAGACGCAGGTGATGAACTGAAGTACAGTAATTCAGGCAGGTGATGAACTGAAGTACAGTAATCCAGACGCGCAGGTGATGAACTGAAGTACAGTAATCCAGACGCCAGGTGATGAACTGAAGTACAGTAATCCAGACGCAGGTGATGAACTGAAGTACAGTAATCCAGACGCCAGGTGATGAACTGAAGTACAGTAATCCAGACGCAGGTGATGAACTGAAGTACAGTAATCCAGACGCCAGGTGATGAACTGAAGTACAGTAATCCAGACGCAGGTGATGAACTGAAGTACAGTAATCCAGACGCAGGTGATGAACTGAAGTACAGTAATCCAGACGCAGGTGATGAACTGAAGTACAGTAATCCAGACGCAGGTGATGAACTGAAGTACAGTAATCCAGACGCCAGGTGATGAACTGAAGTACAGTAATCCAGGCGCAGGTGATGAACTGAAGTACAGTAATCTAGACGCAGGTGATGAACTGAAGTACAGTAATCCAGGCAATTGATGAACTGAAGTACAGTAATCCAGACGCGGTGATGAACTGAAGTACAGTAATCTAGACGCAGGTGATGAACTGAAGTACAGTAATCCAGACGCAGGTGATGAACTGAAGTACAGTAATCCAGACGCAGGTGATGAACTGAAGTACAGTAATCTAGGCGCAGGTGATGAACTGAAGTACAGTAATCCAGGCGCAGGCGATGAACTGAAGTACAGTAATCCAGGCGCAGGTGATGAACTGAAGTACAGTAATCCAGACGCAGGTGATGAACTGAAGTACAGTAATCCAGACGCAGGTGATGAACTGAAGTACAGTAATCCAGACGCAGGTGATGAACTGAAGTACAGTAATCCAGACGCAGGCGATGAACTGAAGTACAGTAATCCAGGCGCAGGTGATGAACTGAAGTACAGTAATCCAGACGCAGGTGATGAACTGAAGTACAGTAATCCAGACGCAGGCGATGAACTGAAGTACAGTAATCTAGACGCAGGTGATGAACTGAAGTACAGTAATCCAGGCGCAGGCGATGAACTGAAGTACAGTAATCCAGGCGCAGGTGATGAACTGAAGTACAGTAATCCAGACGCAGGTGATGAACTGAAGTACAGTAATCCAGGCAGGTGATGAACTGAAGTACAGTAATCCAGACGCAGGTGATGAACTGAAGTACAGTAATCCAGACGCAGGTGATGAACTGAAGTACAGTAATCCAGACGCAGGTGATGAACTGAAGTACAGTAATCCAGACGCAGGTGATGAACTGAAGTACAGTAATCTAGGCAGGCGATGAACTGAAGTACAGTAATCCAGACGCAGGTGATGAACTTAAGTACAGTAATCCAGACGCAGGTGATGAACTGAAGTACAGTAATCCAGACGCAGGTGATGAACTGAAGTACAGTAATCCAGACGCAGGTGATGAACTGAAGTACAGTAATCCAGACGCCAGGTGATGAACTGAAGTACAGTAATCCAGGCGCAGGTGATGAACTGAAGTACAGTAATCCAGGCGCGGGTGATGAACTGAAGTACAGTAATCTAGACGCAGGTGATGAACTGAAGTACAGTAATCCAGACGCAGGCGATGAACTGAAGTACAGTAATCCAGACGCAGGCGATGAACTGAAGTACAGTAATCCAGACGCCAGGTGATGAACTGAAGTACAGTAATCCAGACGCAGGTGATGAACTGAAGTACAGTAATCCAGACGCAGGTGATGAACTGAAGTACAGTAATCCAGACGCAGGTGATGAACTGAAGTACAGTAATCCAGGCGCAGGCGATGAACTGAAGTACAGTAATCCAGACGCAGGTGATGAACTGAAGTACAGTAATCCAGACGCAGGGTGATGAACTGAAGTACAGTAATCCAGACGCAGGTGATGAACTGAAGTACAGTAATCCAGACGCAGGTGATGAACTGAAGTACAGTAATCTAGACGCAGGTGATGAACTGAAGTACAGTAATCCAGACGCAGGTGATGAACTGAAGTACAGTAATCCAGACGCAGTGATGAACTGAAGTACAGTAATCCAGACGCAGGTGATGAACTGAAGTACAGTAATCCAGACGCCAGGTGATGAACTGAAGTACAGTAATCTAGACGCAGGTGATGAACTGAAGTACAGTAATCCAGGCAGGTGATGAACTGAAGTACAGTAATCCAGACGCAGGTGATGAACTGAAGTACAGTAATCCAGACGCAGGCGATGAACTGAAGTACAGTAATCCAGACGCAGGTGATGAACTGAAGTACAGTAATCCAGATGCAGGTGATGAACTGAAGTACAGTAATCCAGACGCAGGTGATGAACTGAAGTACAGTAATCCAGACGCAGATGATGAACTGAAGTACAGTAATCCAGACGCAGGTGATGAACTGAAGTACAGTAATCCAGACGCAGGTGATGAACTGAAGTACAGTAATCCAGACGCAGGTGATGAACTGAAGTACAGTAATCCAGACGCAGGTGATGAACTGAAGTACAGTAATCCAGGCGCAGATGATGAACTGAAGTACAGTAATCCAGGCGCAGGTGATGAACTGAAGTACAGTAATCCAGACGCAGGTGATGAACTGAAGTACAGTAATCCAGACGCAGGTGATGAACTGAAGTACAGTAATCCAGATGCAGATGATGAACTGAAGTACAGTAATCCAGACGCAGGTGATGAACTGAAGTACAGTAATCCAGACGCAGGTGATGAACTGAAGTACAGTAATCCAGACGCAGGTGATGAACTGAAGTACAGTAATCCAGACGCCAGGTGATGAACTGAAGTACAGTAATCCAGACGCAGGTGATGAACTGAAGTACAGTAATCCAGGCGCCAGGTGATGAACTGAAGTACAGTAATCCAGACGCAGGTGATGAACTGAAGTACAGTAATCTAGCGCAGGTGATGAACTGAAGTACAGTAATCCAGACGCCAGGTGATGAACTGAAGTACAGTAATCCAGACGCCAGGTGATGAACTGAAGTACAGTAATCCAGGCGCAGGTGATGAACTGAAGTACAGTAATCCAGACGCCAGGTGATGAACTGAAGTACAGTAATCCAGGCGCCAGGTGATGAACTGAAGTACAGTAATCCAGACGCAGGTGATGAACTGAAGTACAGTAATCCAGACGCCAGGTGATGAACTGAAGTACAGTAATCCAGACGCCAGGTGATGAACTGAAGTACAGTAATCCAGACGCAGGTGATGAACTGAAGTACAGTAATCCAGACGCAGGTGATGAACTGAAGTACAGTAATTCAGACGCAGGTGATGAACTGAAGTACAGTAATCCAGACGCCAGGTGATGAACTGAAGTACAGTAATCCAGACGCCAGGTGATGAACTGAAGTACAGTAATCCAGACGCAGGTGATGAACTGAAGTACAGTAATCCAGACGCCAGGTGATGAACTGAAGTACAGTAATCCAGACGCAGGTGATGAACTGAAGTACAGTAATCCAGACGCCAGGTGATGAACTGAAGTACAGTAATCCAGACGCAGGTGATGAACTGAAGTACAGTAATCCAGGCGCAGGTGATGAACTGAAGTACAGTAATCCAGACGCAGGTGATGAACTGAAGTACAGTAATCCAGACGCAGGCGATGAACTGAAGTACAGTAATCTAGACGCAGGTGATGAACTGAAGTACAGTAATCCAGACGCAGGCGATGAACTGAAGTACAGTAATCCAGACGCAGGTGATGAACTGAAGTACAGTAATCCAGACGCAGGTGATGAACTGAAGTACAGTAATCCAGACGCAGGTGATGAACTGAAGTACAGTAATCCAGACGCGGGTGATGAACTGAAGTACAGTAATCCAGACGCAGGTGATGAACTGAAGTACAGTAATCCAGACGCAGGTGATGAACTGAAGTACAGTAATCCAGACGCAGGTGATGAACTGAAGTACAGTAATCTAGACGCAGGCGATGAACTGAAGTACAGTAATCCAGGCGCAGGTGATGAACTTAAGTACAGTAATCCAGACGCAGGTGATGAACTGAAGTACAGTAATCCAGACGCAGGTGATGAACTGAAGTACAGTAATCCAGACGCAGGTGATGAACTGAAGTACAGTAATCCAGGCGCCAGGTGATGAACTGAAGTACAGTAATCCAGACGCAGGTGATGAACTGAAGTACAGTAATCCAGACGCAGGTGATGAACTGAAGTACAGTAATCCAGACGCCAGGTGATGAACTGAAGTACAGTAATCCAGACGCAGGTGATGAACTGAAGTACAGTAATCCAGACGCAGGTGATGAACTGAAGTACAGTAATCTAGACGCAGGTGATGAACTGAAGTACAGTAATCCAGACGCAGGCGATGAACTGAAGTACAGTAATCCAGACGCAGGCGATGAACTGAAGTACAGTAATCCAGACGCCAGGTGATGAACTGAAGTACAGTAATCCAGACGCAGGTGATGAACTGAAGTACAGTAATCCAGACGCAGGTGATGAACTGAAGTACAGTAATCCAGACGCAGGTGATGAACTGAAGTACAGTAATCCAGGCGCAGGCGATGAACTGAAGTACAGTAATCCAGACGCAGGTGATGAACTGAAGTACAGTAATCCAGACGCAGGTGATGAACTGAAGTACAGTAATCCAGACGCAGGTGATGAACTGAAGTACAGTAATCCAGACGCAGGTGATGAACTGAAGTACAGTAATCTAGACGCAGGTGATGAACTGAAGTACAGTAATCCAGACGCAGGTGATGAACTGAAGTACAGTAATCCAGACGCAGGTGATGAACTGAAGTACAGTAATCCAGACGCAGGTGATGAACTGAAGTACAGTAATCCAGACGCCAGGTGATGAACTGAAGTACAGTAATCTAGACGCAGGTGATGAACTGAAGTACAGTAATCCAGACGCAGGTGATGAACTGAAGTACAGTAATCCAGACGCAGGTGATGAACTGAAGTACAGTAATCCAGACGCAGGCGATGAACTGAAGTACAGTAATCCAGACGCAGGTGATGAACTGAAGTACAGTAATCCAGATGCAGGTGATGAACTGAAGTACAGTAATCCAGACGCAGGTGATGAACTGAAGTACAGTAATCCAGACGCAGATGATGAACTGAAGTACAGTAATCCAGACGCAGGTGATTAACTGAAGTACAGTAATCCAGGCGCGGGTGATGAACTGAAGTACAGTAATCCAGACGCAGGTGATGAACTGAAGTACAGTAATCCAGACGCAGGTGATGAACTGAAGTACAGTAATCCAGACGCAGATGATGAACTGAAGTACAGTAATCCAGACGCAGGTGATGAACTGAAGTACAGTAATCCAGACGCAGGTGATGAACTGAAGTACAGTAATCCAGACGCAGGTGATGAACTGAAGTACAGTAATCCAGATGCAGATGATGAACTGAAGTACAGTAATCCAGACGCAGGTGATGAACTGAAGTACAGTAATCCAGACGCAGGTGATGAACTGAAGTACAGTAATCCAGACGCAGGTGATGAACTGAAGTACAGTAATCCAGACGCCAGGTGATGAACTGAAGTACAGTAATCCAGACGCAGGTGATGAACTGAAGTACAGTAATCCAGACGCCAGGTGATGAACTGAAGTACAGTAATCCAGACGCAGGTGATGAACTGAAGTACAGTAATCTAGACGCAGGTGATGAACTGAAGTACAGTAATCCAGACGCCAGGTGATGAACTGAAGTACAGTAATCCAGACGCCAGGTGATGAACTGAAGTACAGTAATCCAGACGCAGGTGATGAACTGAAGTACAGTAATCCAGACGCCAGGTGATGAACTGAAGTACAGTAATCCAGACGCCAGGTGATGAACTGAAGTACAGTAATCCAGACGCAGGTGATGAACTGAAGTACAGTAATCCAGACGCCAGGTGATGAACTGAAGTACAGTAATCCAGCCAGGTGATGAACTGAAGTACAGTAATCCAGACGCAGGTGATGAACTGAAGTACAGTAATCCAGACGCAGGTGATGAACTGAAGTACAGTAATTCAGACGCAGGTGATGAACTGAAGTACAGTAATCCAGACGCCAGGTGATGAACTGAAGTACAGTAATCCAGACGCAGGTGATGAACTGAAGTACAGTAATCCAGACGCAGGTGATGAACTGAAGTACAGTAATCCAGACGCCAGGTGATGAACTGAAGTACAGTAATCCAGACGCGGTGATGAACTGAAGTACAGTAATCCAGACGCCAGGTGATGAACTGAAGTACAGTAATCCAGACGCAGGTGATGAACTGAAGTACAGTAATCCAGACGCAGGTGATGAACTGAAGTACAGTAATCCAGACGCAGGTGATGAACTGAAGTACAGTAATCCAGACGCAGGTGATGAACTGAAGTACAGTAATCCAGACGCCAGGTGATGAACTGAAGTACAGTAATCCAGACGCAGGTGATGAACTGAAGTACAGTAATCTAGACGCAGGTGATGAACTGAAGTACAGTAATCCAGACGCAGGTGATGAACTGAAGTACAGTAATCCAGACGCAGGTGATGAACTGAAGTACAGTAATCCAGACGCAGGTGATGAACTGAAGTACAGTAATCTAGACGCAGGTGATGAACTGAAGTACAGTAATCCAGACGCAGGCGGCGAACTGAAGTACAGTAATCCAGACGCAGGTGATGAACTGAAGTACAGTAATCCAGACGCAGGTGATGAACTGAAGTACAGTAATCCAGACGCAGGTGATGAACTGAAGTACAGTAATCCAGACGCAGGTGATGAACTGAAGTACAGTAATCCAGACGCAGGTGATGAACTGAAGTACAGTAATCCAGACGCAGGCGATGAACTGAAGTACAGTAATCCAGACGCAGGTGATGAACTGAAGTACAGTAATCCAGACGCAGGTGATGAACTGAAGTACAGTAATCCAGACGCAGGCGATGAACTGAAGTACAGTAATCTAGACGCAGGTGATGAACTGAAGTACAGTAATCCAGACGCAGGCGATGAACTGAAGTACAGTAATCCAGACGCAGGTGATGAACTGAAGTACAGTAATCCAGACGCAGGTGATGAACTGAAGTACAGTAATCCAGACGCAGGTGATGAACTGAAGTACAGTAATCCAGACGCAGGGCGATGAACTGAAGTACAGTAATCCAGACGCAGGTGATGAACTGAAGTACAGTAATCCAGACGCAGGTGATGAACTGAAGTACAGTAATCCAGACGCAGGTGATGAACTGAAGTACAGTAATCCAGACGCAGGTGATGAACTGAAGTACAGTAATCCAGACGCCAGGTGATGAACTGAAGTACAGTAATCCAGGCGCAGGTGATGAACTGAAGTACAGTAATCCAGACGCAGGTGATGAACTGAAGTACAGTAATCCAGACGCAGGTGATGAACTGAAGTACAGTAATCCAGACGCAGGTGATGAACTGAAGTACAGTAATCTAGACGCAGGTGATGAACTGAAGTACAGTAATCCAGACGCAGGCGATGAACTGAAGTACAGTAATCCAGACGCAGGTGATGAACTGAAGTACAGTAATCCAGACGCCAGGTGATGAACTGAAGTACAGTAATCCAGACGCGGGTGATGAACTGAAGTACAGTAATCCAGACGCAGGTGATGAACTGAAGTACAGTAATCCAGACGCAGGTGATGAACTGAAGTACAGTAATCCAGACGCAGGCGATGAATGAACTGAAGTACAGTAATCCAGACGCAGGTGATGAACTGAAGTACAGTAATCCAGACAGGTGATGAACTGAAGTACAGTAATCCAGACGCAGGTGATGAACTGAAGTACAGTAATCCAGGCGGTGATGAACTGAAGTACAGTAATCCAGGACGCAGGTGATGAACTGAAGTACAGTAATCCAGACGCAGGTGATGAACTGAAGTACAGTAATCCAGGCGCAGGTGATGAACTGAAGTACAGTAATCCAGGACGCAGGCGATGAACTGAAGTACAGTAATCCAGACGCAGGTGATGAACTGAAGTACAGTAATCCAGACGCAGGTGATGAACTGAAGTACAGTAATCCAGACGCAGGTGATGAACTGAAGTACAGTAATCCAGACGCAGGTGATGAACTGAAGTACAGTAATCCAGACGCAGGTGATGAACTGAAGTACAGTAATCCAGGCGCGGGTGATGAACTGAAGTACAGTAATCCAGGCATGAGTGATGAACTGAAGTACAGTAATCCAGACGCAGGTGATGAACTGAAGTACAGTAATCCAGGCGAGTGATGAACTGAAGTACAGTAATCCAGGCGAGTGATGAACTGAAGTACAGTAATCCAGGCCAGGTGATGAACTGAAGTACAGTAATCCAGACGCAGGTGATGAACTGAAGTACAGTAATCCAGACGCAGGTGATGAACTGAAGTACAGTAATCCAGACGCAGGTGATGAACTGAAGTACAGTAATCCAGACGCCAGGTGATGAACTGAAGTACAGTAATCCAGACGCAGGTGATGAACTGAAGTACAGTAATCCAGACGCAGGTGATGAACTGAAGTACAGTAATCCAGACGCAGGTGATGAACTGAAGTACAGTAATCCAGGCAGGTGATGAACTGAAGTACAGTAATCCAGGCGCAGGTGATGAACTGAAGTACAGTAATCCAGACGCAGGTGATGAACTGAAGTACAGTAATCCAGGCGGTGATGAACTGAAGTACAGTAATCCAGACGCAGGTGATGAACTGAAGTACAGTAATCCAGACGCCAGGTGATGAACTGAAGTACAGTAATCCAGACGCGGGTGATGAACTGAAGTACAGTAATCCAGGCGCAGGTGATGAACTGAAGTACAGTAATCCAGACGCAGGTGATGAACTGAAGTACAGTAAGTAATCCAGGTGATGATGAACTGAAGTACAGTAATCCAGACGCAGGTGATGAACTGAAGTACAGTAATCCAGACGCAGGTGATGAACTGAAGTACAGTAATCCAGACGCAGGTGATGAACTGAAGTACAGTAATCCAGGCGCAGGTGATGAACTGAAGTACAGTAATCCAGACGCCAGGTGATGAACTGAAGTACAGTAATCCAGACGCAGGTGATGAACTGAAGTACAGTAATCCAGGCGCAGGTGATGAACTGAAGTACAGTAATCCAGGCGCAGGTGATGAACTGAAGTACAGTAATCCAGGCGCAGGTGATGAACTGAAGTACAGTAATCCAGGCGCCAGGTGATGAACTGAAGTACAGTAATCCAGGCGCAGGTGATGAACTGAAGTACAGTAATCCAGGCGCGGTGATGAACTGAAGTACAGTAATCCAGACGCAGGTGATGAACTGAAGTACAGTAATCCAGACGCAGGTGATGAACTGAAGTACAGTAATCCAGACATGCCAGAGTGATGAACCGAAGTAAAGTAATCCAGACGCCAAAGATAGTGATCAAAGAACTGAACTGAAGTACAGTAATCCAGACGCAGGTGATGGAACTGAAGTACAATCCAGACGAGATGAACTAAAGTACAGTAATCCAGACGAGGTGATGAACTGAAGTACAGTAATCCAGACGCAGGTGATGAACTGAAGTACAGTAATCCAGACGCCAGGTGATGAACTGAAGTACAGTAATCCAGACGCCAGGTGATGAACTGAAGTACAGTAATCCAGACGCAGGTGATGAACGCATGAATCACTGTTTCAAGGTTTTTCACAGAGAGAAACTATTGAACTTTGGCATCATAAATGGTAGAATCAAGATTTAACAACAGAATTAATATTAAATATGAACAATAGAAGTCCTGAGTCAAACAAAACACTGTTTTTTTGCATATGGAGTAACATGGGAACACCGAGGTCAAAGTTCCCATGGTCATAAAAATCACAAGGTCCAAATAGCATCACTTCAGTTTTATTGTCATTGAAGTGACATAAGTGAAAAGACACTCCATATTCACGAAAGATGGACTAATCCCTGTGGATCACTCATTGGTCACTCCATCATTAGGGACACAGTAGATCTTACACACAGTAACTCCTAATCTTCTGTATAAACACTGATCTCCAACACTGCTATCGTAACCGCATTGATCATCGTCACTGCAGTAAGATGTGAGAAGACTGAGAGAAAAACACAGATCTGAGCCCACACAGAACGGAAAAATAGAGTCTGAGTTAGGAATAACATTACAGCATTCCTGGGATGCCTGATGGCGGTCGGTCCCTCCCTAACCCTGACCAGAACCCAGAGAATAAAACACACTTGGGTCAGGAGAGAAACAGACACATGAGAGAAAACACACCATGAAGAAGGACAACACCTCCTGAAGCACTGCATTACACGGCAGAGGTGAGTGATATAAGTTATGCCGGTTACTATATGTGCCATTTATAAAATATGAACATGCGATTCTGGAGCAACTGGAAAATACCCAGCGCTGAAGTGGACGAGCAGTTCCTGAATCAGACCATACAAATGTTGCTGTGGCCACTATTCTGGAGATTAGGACACGTTTCACAAGAACAAAAGCCGAAGATAGACACATGCATTCCTAGTGATCTCGCCACGTACTTTCATCACTTCTCCCATTGGGAGTTTAATGATCAGTTTCCTGGAGCATTCTGCGGTATATTAACTGACAGACGTGAGAAAAGAGTCAGAATGTGCTGTGATTTCATTAAATGGAGTTTAGATTGTTACTGCTTATATAGTTCATTTTCAGGCCTTTGTGTGTAAAAGTAGATGATAGCAGACATGAAGACATCAGCCCTATCACACACCCGATCTGATGCCAGGTCACGTGTCCAGCTCCTCGCTGTTTAATATCAAATGCACTGGCGCATCTGTTCACGCATGGGCACCCGTCAATCATATTCTGCTGTTAACGCTGTGGAGCTGCTTCAAAACCATTCGACTCGTAAAAAGCGCAATATAAATAAAGGTGACTTAATTTTGATTTGATGCGCGTCTGGTCTGAACACCAGGTGTGTGTGTGTGTCTGAACACTAGGTGTGTGTGTGTGTGTCTGAACACCAGGTGTGTGTGTGTGTGTCTGAACACTAGGTGTGTGTGTGTGTGTCTGAACACCAGGTGTGTGTGTGTGTGTGTCTGAACACCAGGTGTGTGTGTGTGTGTCTGAACACCAGGTGTGTGTGTGTGTGTGTGTGTGTGAACACCAGGTGTGTGTGTGTGTGTCTGAACACCAGGTGTGTGTGTGTGTGTGTCTGAACACCAGGTGTGTGTGTGTGTGTGTCTGAACACCAGGTGTGTGTGTGTGTGTGTGTGTGTGTGTCTGAACACCAGGTGTGTGTGTGTGTGTCTGAACACCAGGTGTGTGTGTGTGTGTGTCTGAACACCAGGTGTGTGTGTGTGTGTGTGTGTGTGTGTGTGTGTGTGTGTGTGTGTCTGAACACCAGGTGTGTGTGTGTGTGTGTCTGAACACCAGGT
>CM040918.1:41065053-41067553 GCA_023029165.1 Gobiocypris rarus | reverse complement strand
ATAACATGACAAAATATAACAATGTGTTTGAGGAATGCTTTAAATAACAAACTCTGGAAAACTGAACCGTTGTGTTAGCGGGTTAATTAACTCAGACCCTAAATGCAAAGAATCTTAATTATGAAATGTTATTTTTGCATCACAGTGTCAAAACAAAGCCACACAGTGACATTTCCTCTTATTGTGATGAATGTCAGCGAGCCATGCTGACACACACCAGCAGCTCATGAATACAAGCGGAGAACAGGAGAGAGAACGAGAGGAGGAGAGATGAAGACGTGCTGCAGAGGAGAGATTCTGCACCACGCTGCTGTAATAACTAGTTTGGGTCGTGTGGATGGAGAAGGAGATGTGAGATAAACAGAAGCTGTGTGCTGGAGGAAGATGGCGAGCAGAGGAAGGCGATTGGGTGAGCTGGGAGGGGGCGTGGCCACAGTCTGAATGATTTGTGCGACAGTTACCAGAGAAAGAGGAGGCGAGAGAGTGTGCATTCAGCGCATGTGTGTGTGTGTGTGTGTGTGTGTGAGGGGGTGTAAGAGCGCAGCAGAGACACAGGAGATCCTGTTCTGCGGTAGCTGTTGGGTTCTAGCATCTGAAAGGACTATAGCTCAGGATGCCTGGAGTGGACCTCTGAATCCTGAAGCAGAAACGAGAGGGATAAAGACGCAGAGGCTGAGGTAGAAGGAGAAAGAAGTGCCGTGGATAAAGGGAAGTCGATTAAAGCAGCAGCATGAGAGACAGGTTGAAGAGATGATGCTTAGGTTCAAAACTGAAGATTGAAGCAGTGCAAGCCTCTGTGTATTAAAATGTGCCAGTTCATCTGTATTCATCTGTCCATTCATGCTGTATGGGAAACCTTTGGCTGGTTTGGAGGTCAAGAAGATACTGTATATTTTGCCCAGTCCAGCCGTGAGAGGGAGTTCTGGTCTGTCCAGTAGGTGTCCAGCGACATGCCCGTATGTGTTCAGGTGTGCTGAGGGTTGGTCGTTCATCAGGTCATGTTGAAACGAGTCCGGTCCACTGTATGCTTGTGCTAAAGCATCTTCGTTAGAGCACCCAACACATCGATTAAAGGTCCAGTAAGGATTAATTGCATGGCAGGAAATTACTTAAGTGCGTCTGGAAGATATTGGATCGGCAGTTAAAAGTGATTAAACACTGATTAGGACTGTGGGCGGAGCTTTCGTCGGACTTTATTCCTCTAATTTCTACACTTCACTGGCTTGTGGACCAAAGGCTGTTGTATCTTGTCAAGTTCCTGTTCTTAAAAATGCAATCCTTTTCATCAAAAAAACAAATAATGTTCATGTTTTAAGGACAGCGGACTTGTGCTTTCTAACTTGCTAGTTTATCCCGTTTCCTACTTTGTGACTTGTCTTGTAAAAGTGGGGATCATTTGGCCTCTGGGGGTCCGGGCTCCGGCCCCAGCCCCGGCCCCTGACCCAAAGATGCGGCGCTCCAGCACAGACGAGACCCCGTACCGCCGCAGTCCCTCCTTGGACAGCAAGCCGGGGTCTCCGGGGTCTCCGGGGTCTCCGGGGTCTCCGGGGTCTCCGGGGTCTCCGGGGTCTCCGGGGTCTCCGCCTCTGCGCTACAGCGGCGAGTACGAGTACCACAGCTCACCCTTCGTCTTTGGCATTCGTACCACACCAGGGTCAAAGAAAGCTAAAGCCAGCTACACCACAGCACAGGGCAGGAAGTACGTGGTGTTTTACCTGGACCTGTCCTTCATCTTCCTCCTAGAGCTGCGGCGCTGCAGGATGGCCGAGGGCTGCCTGAGGGCCCTGAGATACGGGATGGTCTTCTTCAATCTGCTCTTCTGGGTGAGTCCTGTTCTGATCTTCTCTCCTGTTAGGCTGTTCAAATGAGACACAATGTTAAAGGACATTACAAGAAAATGCTCATTGTATATTGACTGGTGTTGTGGCAAACCTGCATGGCTTGCTCTCTTCCATGAAACACAGCAGAGGTTCAGCTGAGCGTTTGAGCTTCTCTTTCCCATAGAACGACGTTCTGTCAAGCCACAAAGATTACCAAAACACCATGAGAGTATCACACACCGACACCTGGGATTCAGTATTGTCCCATACGAGCACCGATACTAAAATAATAATAATAAAAACAGTGCTGAATTCCCTAATAAACTGGAATAGACTGGGATCATTCTTTTGTGCAGGACATCGGGCTTGACAAACTTTACTTCGTAAAACAAAATAGCAAACAGACACAGATGTAGTGAATTATTTATTAAATAATTGTGCACCAGTGAAATAACTGTAAATAAACCAATAGCGTCACCAGCTCGGTAAAACAACATGTAAAAATATACAGAAACAAAATATCTTTACAATGCTTTAGTCAGTGCAAATAGAAATTAAAAATCCAATGTACATTAAACAATAAAGAAACTGAAACTGAGAAGAAATGTTGTGAATGGCAGCCTCGTTTGCCAGTTTGTTTGTTCATTCTGTCTATATAAGTTTTACCAGAGACAGGCGAC
>CM040918.1:40985053-41062553 GCA_023029165.1 Gobiocypris rarus | reverse complement strand
TCAATCAACTTTATTTATATAGCGCTTTTACAATGACGATTGTTTCAAAGCAGCTTCACAGTGTTAAACAGGACAACATTGCAACAAAATTTGATTTGGCTAGTTTAATTTGGATAGTTTATAGAATTATATATGACCAAATTAATAAATTCTATTTGTATATTTAGTTGAGTAACTTGGATCATAATTTGAGTGTCCCCAACTGAGCAAGCCAAGCCAAAGGCGACAGTGGCAAGGAACCAAAACTCCATCAGGGCATGATGGAGAAAAATAAACCTTGGGAGAAACCAGACTCAGTCGGGTGCCAGTTCTCCTCTGGCCTATTATTAACAGTGTATAATTATTACTCTGGCAACCTTGCAGGTCTTAAATCATATTAGATAGGAATATTCGAAATTTTGGGTATGACGACGAGACGGGCTCATTTAGGATGGCGCGTCGATTACACAAGAATATGAATACTTGAAAGATCGGAGTTATTGCGCCGAGACGGGTTAATTGAGGATCACGCCCGTGAGGCGAATTCAGAGGAGACACTAATGGACACGGTCTCAGCAGACACTCCAGGATGAGCTGGTCATGTCCAGATGCAGGTCCACCATCCGATCCGACACGGCCTGGATCCGCCGACTGCAGTAAACCTCGGGATAAACAGAGAGACTAACATTAGTGTGGATGCCACTCTTTTATGATGTAACGAGTACATCAGGTGTTATGGGAAGTGTTCGGTTCCGCTGACCTAGTTAATGCAGCCTAATAATCAGTCATTTGATTTGAATAAAGAAAGTTAAAAATGTTCTATGTGTATGCCATAGTAAAGAGATGTGTTTTTAGTCTAGATTTAAACTGACAGAGTGTGTCTGCTTCCCGAACAATGCTAGGAAGACTGTTCCAGAGTTTAGGTGCTAAATAGGAAAAGGATCGACCGCCTGCAGTTGATTTAGATATTCTAGGTATTTTCAACTGGCCAGAGTTTAGAGACCGCAATTGACGTGATGGAGTATATTGCGTTAAGAGCTCGCTTAAGTACTGGGAGCTAAACCATTTATTGCTTTATAAGTAATAAGCAAGATTTTAAAATTTATGCGATGTTTAATAGGAGCCAGTGCAGTGTTGACAGAACTGGACTAATATGATCGTACTTTCCTGGTTCTAGTAAGAACTCGAGCTGCGCTTTTGGACCAGCTGGAGTTTATTTATTAGGCGAGCAGGGCAACCACCCAGTAGAGCATTACAATAATCTAGCCTTGAGCTCATGAACGCATGTACTAGTTGTTCAGCATTTTGCATTGAAAGCATGTGACGTAATTTAGATATATTTTTAAGATGGTAGAATGCAGTTTTACAGATGCTAGAAACATGGCTTTCAAACGAGAGATTGGTATCAAAGAGCACACCCAGGTTCCTCACTGACGAGGACTTGACAGAGCAGCCATCGAGGGTTAGACAGTATTCTAGGGCACTCTTTGTGGAGCTTTTCTGTCCAATAATTAAAAATTCAGTTTTATCTGAATTAAGTTGCAGGAAATTACTATTCATCCAATTTTTAATATCAGCTATGCATTCCGTTAATCTTGTGAATTGGTAAGTTTCATTAGGTGTGAAGAAATATAGAGCTGAGTATCATCAGCATAACAATGAAAACTAACGCCATGCTTCCTAATGATATCTCCCAGTGGTAGCATATACAGGGTGAAAAGCAACGGTCCTAACACTGAGCCTTGCGGTACTCCATACTGAACTTGTGATCGTGTGACATCTCTTCATTTACTGCTACAAACTGATAACGGTCAGATAAGTAAGATTTAAACCATGCCAATGCAGTTCCACTAATGCCAACATAATTTTCGAGTCTATTCAAAGAATATTGTGATCGATAGTATCGAATGCAGCGCTAAGATCGAGTAACACTAATAGAGAGATACAACCACGATCAGATGATAAGAGTAAATCATTTGTAACTCTAATTAGAGCAGTCTCAGTACTATGATACGGTCTAAATCCTGACTGGAAATCCTCACATATACAATTTCTTTCTAAAAAGGAACATAATTGTGAAGACACTGCCTTTTCTAATATTTTTGATAGAAACGGTAGATTTGAGATTGGTCTGTAATTGACTAATTCTTTAGGATCAAGTTATGTTTTTAATAAGTGGTTTAATTACAGCCAACTTAAAAGTTTTTGGAACATATCCTAATGTCAAGGATGAATTAATAATATTAAGCAGAGGATCTATGACCTCTGGAAGCATCTCTTTTAATAGCCTAGTCGGTATAGGGTCAAGCATACATGTTGTTGATTTTGATGATTTGACAAGTTTAGCCAATTCTTCTCCTCCTATAGCAGTGAATGAGTGTAATTTTTCCTCAGTGAGACTACAATGTTCTGTCTGAAGTGATACTGTAGTAGGCGGCTGCATGGTTATAATTTTATTCCTAATGTTATCAATCTTACTAGTAAAGAAGTTCATAAAGTCATTACTGCTGTGTTGTTTACAAACGCTGTAGTTGAAGCTTTATCCTTTGTTAATTTAGCCACTGTATCGAATAAATACCTAGGGTTGTGTTTGTTTTCTTCTAAAAGAGTTGAGAAATAAGCAGATCTAGCAGCTTTTATGGCCTTTCTGTATGCAATCATGCTCTCTTTCCACAAATTGAAAAACCTCCAGTTTTGTTTTCTTCCAGCTGCGCTCCATTTTTCTGGCTGCTGTTTTAAGGGCCCGAGTGTGCTCGTTGTACCACGGCGTTGGATTATTTGCTTTAATCTTCTTTAAGCGCCGAGGAGCAACTATGTCTAAAGTGCTAGTAAAGAGAGAGTCAGTAGTTTCTGTTGCAACATCAAGTTCCTCTTGGCTATCTGTAATTCTGAGGAGATGGAACTGATGAGGAAGATTATGTATAAAGCAATCTTTAGTCGCAGCGGTTATAGTCCTGCCATATTTGAAGAGGATGGCTTTGCAGCCTTAGCTATATTAAGTATACATGATATTAGGTAATGATCTGAGATGTCATCGCTCTGCTGCAGGATTTTAATGGTATCAACATTTAGTCCATGTGACAGTATTAGATCTAAAGTATGATTAAGGCGATGAGTGGGTCCAGATACGTGTTGTCTAACTCCAATAGAGTTTATAATGTCTTTAAATGCCAATCCCAATGCCTTTTTCATTGTCAACATGGATATTAAAATCACCAACAATTAGTACTTTATCTGCAGCCAGTACTAACTCTGATAGAAAACCAGCAAATTCTTTGATAAAGTCTGTATTGTGCCCTGGTGGCCTGTATACAGTAGCCAACACAAATGTCAAACGGGATTTATCATTTACACTACACAATGTTACATAAAGCACCAAAACTTCAAAGGAATTATATTTGAAACTAGACTTCTGAGTAATACTGAAGTTATCATTATAAATTACAGCAACACCTCCCCTTTTCCTTTCAGACGCGCTCGTGTTTATAACAATAATCTTGGGAGTGGACTCATTTAAAGTAATGTAGTCGCCAGGTTTTAGCCAGGTTTCTGTCAAACACAGCACATCTAGGTTATGATCTATAATCATATCATTAACAATAAGCGTTTTTTTTCATATCATTGTCATAGCCATGTAAAGGATCGAATATTCAGCAACCCGAGATTTATCAATTGTTCATCTGTATTATATCTGTTGTTTATTTGTTGGACATCAATTAAATTTTTACTGTTGAATGGTTTTGATGGTTTTTTGTATTTACTGATTCGGGAACAGACACAGTCTCTATGTGATAATATCTAGGTGAAAGCGCTCTATGTGCTGGGATTTAGCTGACTCTGGTGACGTGAGACAGCTAGCAGACGGTTGGTTTAGCCAGTTTGTCTGCTTCCTGACCTGGGCCCCAGTGAGTCAAGGTTTAGCTCTAAGACTATGTGCCAAATTACTAGAGAGAAGAGCAGCACCAGCCCGGTAGGATGAATTCTATCTTCAACTGGTCGGGTCTGCCCCAAAAACTTTTCCAATTGTCTATGAACCCTATGTTATTTTATGGACACCACTTAGACAACCAGCCATTGAGTGATGATAATCTGCTAACTATTTCATCACTCCTTTTAACAGGAGGGGGCCAGATAAACAGAGTGCCGGTGACATCGCATTGCGAGTTTACACACCTCTTTAATGTTAATTTTGGTGATCTCCGACTGACGGTCGAACATCATTAGTGCCGACGTGAATAATAATCTTAGAGAATTTACGATTAGCTTTAGCCAGCACTTTTAAATTTGCTTTGATGTCAGGCGCCTGGCTCCGGTAAACATGTGACTATGGTGGCTGGTGTTCTATTTTCACGCCCGTAATAGAATCGCCAATAACTAGGGCACTTTCAACAGGATCCTCAGTGGGGAGAACCTGTTTGATGTTCTAATCGAACGGAAGAGTGGTTTTTAGATCCGCGAATATGCTGTCTCACAGTCACCCAATTGCCCTGCCGCGGGGGCTCAGCCGAACCAAACAATGAGTGTTCACTAAGCTAGTCGCATCCAAAAGAGTATCTAAAGCTGTACCATTCTCACTACTCACATAAAGTCTGGATGCGTGTCTCTAAATCTGAAATCTTCTCCGTCAGCCTGATTAATTCCTTACATTTAACACATGTGAAGCCCTGTTCGCCAACGGAGATAGATATGCTAAACATGTAGCATGCAGTGCAAGTGACAATGACAGGAGAAGAAGACATGGCTTACCGTGATTTGTTGATGAATCCAAAACTTACACACAACTTACTCCACTTACTTTGTTTGATGGAGTCTATTTAATAATCCAACTCACCACAGTTGTCTAATGAACTCAGAAAACAGGAGACCCGGGTGCCGGGATGGAAAGCTACCAGGCTAGCGAAAAGCTAACACGTGGTAGTGATTTAGATTAAAAGCTAGTGATGTCAAATTTAACTTGATAGGCTATATTAAACAATATATGGTGATGAGTAAGTTATTTTTAGCAGTATAGATAACAAAGAAAATATATCAAATAGAGATTCAAACGCAGCTATACAGAGCTACAAACACTGACGCATGCAGTAGCAGCAGTAGGTAGACTGGAGTAATTATTCCTTCTGTTTCAGTAAATGTGATATAAAGAGCAATTAGTGTCACAATACTGAAGTAAACAGGACACATGTAATGTCATTACACAGATGTTAGCAGTGTAAAAGCATTGGCTGGTCAAAATAACTCCTAACAGCCTGAGATATTATTCATATTTCAATGACATTACATGTGTCCTGTGTGTCCATGTGTCTCGGATATAATCACTTTGACAAACTTTAATACAATTAAAATATTAAAATACTGCAAATGTAAATACTGTATAAATGTTTAGCAGATTATGTTACAAGCTGACCGATCAAATAGTCATACTATGAGCCACAATACAGGTTTTTAAGGTGGCGGGAAAATGAGAAGGAAAGAAAAGGGGAAAATACAAAAGAAGAACAAACGCTGACTCTGGGACAGTGAAGGCTCATTCTGCAGTCTAAATATAGTGATAATGCCTGGCGTATGGCCTAAAAACACAGCATCGTACGTTCCTCTCAGTCTTTCATACGGCTGCCTGTCACTATTGCCATGGCAACTGTTTCTCATTCAAGTATTTCCCAGCAGCTCATCTGAGCACAAGTCCTGAAGCGTGTGTGTTGTGTTCAGTTCCTGAAGCGTGTGTGTTGTGTTCAGTTCCTGAAGCGTGTGTGTTGTGTTCAGTTCCTGAAGCGTGTGTGTTGTGTTCAGTTCCTGAAGCGTGTGTGTTGTGTTCAGTTCCTGAAGCGTGTGTTGTGTTCAGTTCCTGAAGCGCAGTGTGTTGTGTTCAGTTCCTGAAGCGTGTGTTGTGTTCAGTACCAGAAGCGTGTGTGTTGTGTTCAGTTCCTGAAGTGTGTGTGTTGTGTTCAGTTCCTGAAGCGTGTGTGTTGTGTTCAGTTCCTGAAGCGTGTGTGTTGTGTTCAGTTCCTGAAGCGTGTGTGTTGTGTTCAGTTCCTGAAGCGTGTGTGTTGTGTGTGTGTTGTGTTCAGTTCCTGAAGCGTGTGTGTTGTGTTCAGTTCCTGAAGTGTGTGTTGTGTTCAGTTCCTGAAGCGTGTGTGTTGTGTTCAGTTCCTGAAGCGTGTGTGTTGTGTTCAGTTCCTGAAGCGTGTGTGTTGTGTTCAGTTCCTGAAGCGTGTGTGTTGTGTTCAGTTCCTGAAGCGTGTGTGTTGTGTTCAGTTCCTGAAGCGTGTGTGTTGTGTTCAGTTCCTGAAGCGTGTGTGTTGTGTTCAGTTCCTGAAGTGTGTGTTGTGTTCAGTTCCTGAAGGCGTGTGTGTTCAGTTCCTGAAGCGTGTGTTGTGTTCAGTTCCTGAAGCGTGTGTGTTGTGTTCAGTTCCTGAAGCGTGTGTGTTGTGTTCAGTTCCTGAAGCGTGTGTGTTGTGTTCAGTTCCTGAAGCGTGTGTGTTGTGTTCAGTTCCTGAAGCGTGTGTGTTGTGTTCAGTTCCTGAAGCGTGTGTTGTGTTCAGTACCAGAAGCGTGTGTGTTGTGTTCAGTTCCTGAAGTGTGTGTGTTGTGTTCAGTTCCTGAAGCGTGTGTGTTGTGTTCAGTTCCTGAAGCGTGTGTGTTGTGTTCAGTACCAGAAGCGTGTGTTGTGTTCAGTTCCTGAAGTGTGTGTTGTGTTCAGTTCCTGAAGCGTGTGTTGTGTTCAGTTCCTGAAGCGTGTGTTGTGTTCAGTTCCTGAAGTGTGTGTGTTGTGTTCAGTACCAGAAGCGTGTGTGTTGTGTTCAGTTCCTGAAGCGTGTGTGTTGTGTTCAGTTCCTGAAGCGTGTGTGTTGTGTTCAGTTCCTGAAGCGTGTGTGTTGTGTTCAGTACCAGAAGCGTGTGTGTTGTGTTCAGTTCCTGAAGCGTGTGTTGTGTTCAGTTCCTGAAGCGTGTGTTGTGTTCAGTTCCTGAAGCGTGTGTGTTGTGTTCAGTTCCTGAAGCGTGTGTGTTGTGTTCAGTTCCTGAAGCGTGTGTGTTGTGTTCAGTTCCTGAAGCGTGTGTGTTGTGTTCAGTTCCTGAAGCGTGTGTGTTGTGTTCAGTACCAGAAGCGTGTGTGTGTTCAGTTCCTGAAGCGTGTGTGTTGTGTTTAGTACCAGAAGCGTGTGTGTTGTGTTCAGTTCCTGAAGCGTGTGTGTTGTGTTCAGTTCCTGAAGCGTGTGTGTTGTGTTCAGTTCCTGAAGCGTGTGTGTTGTGTTCAGTTCCTGAAGCGTGTGTGTTGTGTTCAGTTCCTGAAGCGTGTGTGTTGTGTTCAGTTCCTGAAGCGTGTGTGTTGTGTTCAGTTCCTGAAGCGTGTGTGTTGTGTTCAGTACCAGAAGCGTGTGTGTTGTGTTCAGTTCCTGAAGCGTGTGTGTTGTGTTCAGTACCAGAAGCGTGTGTGTTGTGTTCAGTTCCTGAAGCGTGTGTGTTGTGTTCAGTACCAGAAGCGTGTGTGTGTGTGTTCAGTTCCTGAAGCGTGTGTTGTGTTCAGTTCCTGAAGCGTGTGTGTTGTGTTCAGTTCCTGAAGCGTGTGTGTTGTGTTCAGTTCCTGAAGCGTGTGTGTTGTGTTCAGTTCCTGAAGGCAGTGTGTTGTGTTCAGTTCCTGAAGCGTGTGTGTTGTGTTCAGTTCCTGAAGCGTGTGTGTTGTGTTCAGTTCCTGAAGCGTGTGTTGTGTTCAGTACCAGAAGCGTGTGTGTTGTGTTCAGTTCCTGAAGCGTGTGTGTTGTGTTCAGTACCAGAAGCGTGTGTGTTGTGTTCAGTTCCTGAAGCGTGTGTGTGTGTGTTCAGTTCCAGAAGCGTGTGTGTTGTGTTCAGTTCCTGAAGCGTGTGTTGTGTTCAGTTCCTGAAGCGTGTGTTGTGTTCAGTTCCTGAAGCGTGTGTGTTGTGTTCAGTTCCTGAAGCGTGTGTGTTGTGTTCAGTTCCTGAAGCGTGTGTGTTGTGTTCAGTTCCGAAGCGCAGGTAAGCAGTTCAGTACCAGAAGCGCAGTGTGTGTGTTCAGTGTCCCAGTGTGTGTACAGTGTGTGTCAGTACCAGCACCAGAAGGCAGGCAAACTAGTCCTCTGTGCAGTGTGTTGTGTTCAGTACCAGAAGCGTGTGTGTTGTGTTCAGTTCCTGAAGCGTGTGTGTTGTGTTCAGTACCAGAAGTGTGTGTGTTGTGTTCAGTACCAGAAGCGTGTGTGTTGTGTTCAGTACCAGAAGCGCTTGTGTCTGGAGATCCCAGTCCTCATCCTCCATGACATCCAACCGGACTGACCCTTTTCTGCCATCATTCACTCGTTTCAAACCCGTAAGACTTTTGTTCACCTTTGAAACACAAATGAAGGTATTTTGATTTCTGTTCCTCTAATCCACCAAAACTTTCACAATTCAAAATGTTCCCTGTAATCCATAAGAATGAAGTGATTTCATCCAAGTCTTCTGAATGCTTTATATTATATGAGCAGATTTAATGTCCACATCAGATATGGCCATGGCAGCTCAAACTGATCTCCGCTCGAGTGTGTGTTCACTGTGGAGTCAAACACACACTAAGCCTATGGAATGTTCCCATAAAACATGGAAACCCAACGTGTGTGTGTTTGTGTGTTTGTGTGTTTGTGTGTGTGTGTGTGTGTGTGTGTGTGTGTGTGTGTGTGTGTGTGTGTGTGTGTGTGTGTGTGTGTGTGTGTAACTAAATGTTTTATGTTTATGTTATATCAAAAATGAATGCATTCAAAAACAAAATTGTGTCAGAGATCACAGTAATAGTGCCTGTAGATCAGGAGAAATACTGGCAGAAGAACAAAGCCTCGTTCTGAAGCTGCGGACGACAGATGGACAGCAGACGAGGGTGAAGGGAAGAGACAAAGGACTCAAAACCAAGAGCCAGGACTGTCTGTGCTCATCAGATCCAGGCCGCTCCGCTAACAGCTCTGTGTAAATATTGCACCGGACCCCTGGGAAAGAGTGACCCAAATCAGCACCACAAACACGTTTCACACCTGCATAAGCGAGTTAGCAGCCGCTAATGATGACACAATGCGCCGCACTGTCCGCTAACAAGGCATGAGAGTGTAGAAAGAGAGTCTGTGTGAACTGCGTGAATGAAACGATGAAGGGATGAAGGAAGTGAAAGAGAGAGGAAGAGCCAGAAGAACAGGTGTATGAGCAGCAGGTGCTGGAGAGAAGAACAGATCCAGACCACAGGAGCTCGAGGCTTCTCCATCATCAGATACAGGCCTGGAGAGTCACCAATCACAGCCAAGAGGAGTGTGTTCTGCTCTGCCACACAGACGGAGATACTGCAGGACAACTTCACATGATTTATATGTGAGCGAAACTAATGAAACTTTTTCTAATGATATAAAATGACATGAAGAAAATGGTCCAAGTCCAGAAAGTAACTTGCTGTATTTTTAGGGCTTTCTGATTTATTTAGTGCCTCAGACATGCTTACTTTGGTCCACGTGGTCTTCAGTTCAATAACAGTCATTTAGGTTATTGTAGCATGTTGTTATACATTTGTTTCATGCATGCTTTACCTAGTGGCTCGATCACTAACTGCATTCATAAAGCACAAGATTATTCGACCCATGAATCATAACTCGTGAGTTCAGAAACTCTGTGGTGATGATCACTGCTCAATTCACCAGCGTCGCATCAAAAACCTTCAACGTTAAAGAAGAGACAGATGCATGAGACAGTTGAATGCCTTTCAGTTGAAACTCATTTTGATTTGAGAAGAATTAGATGTTTTGTTTTGGGTGAATCAAGAGCGTGTGTTTGAGTGAGGGTGAGCCAGGCATCTTAAAGACTGAAATATTTCACAAAGGCATTGTCAGAACAGATCCTTCTGAAAGCAGAATATAAAGAGGATTACAGACATTATGTGTCATTCTCCTGGCTGTCACTTCACCCTTGAGACGCTCACATGTTCTGGCAGACTGTATTATAATGAGAAATCTCTAGCCAATTATCAGAATGCCGTAACGATGGCTAAGAGAAATTATTTTGCAGAATTAATTGCAAAAAATAGTAAGCCACAAGTCTTATTTAATATAATAAATGATTTTTATAATTAGTGATTAGTGCAACATCTCATTTGGTTCCTGACCCACTGATTATCATTTGTAAGGCTTTTTAAAATGATTTTGTTCACAAGATCTCTGATTTTAGATCTCTGGTCAAACCTGGTTTATCTGACCCTTCAGTTGTCTGGCCATCATCTGTTAGTTTTGACCATTTTGAACTGATCTCCTTGCAGCCAAACTGAGTTAAAACCAACTGACTGTTCACTGGATATTATTCCAGCTGGATTAGTAACACAAGCATTGGATGTTCTTGGCCCCAGTACTTTCTATAATAAATACTAGTCTTTTAACAGGAGGAGTCCCTAATCAGTTAGAACATGCTGTTGTTAAGGCTCATCACATTTGGTCCCTGCAGTCGTGTCTAATTATCAGGCTATTTCAAAGTTACCCTTTCTCCATTTAGACCCGCTCTGACGGATAGATCCGGATAGCCCACGTGGTTCCAGGAAGATTTGTACGTAAGGGTACTGTTTAAACGCATCGTTACCTGACAAATATTTTTAAGAAGATCTGTGGTCAATCCCTCTGTGTGAGGAAGATCTGTGTAGATCCGCTCTGATGGAAGTAGTAGTAAAAGTAGTAAAAGTAGTTTTACTCTCACGGCTTAAAGAGATGATGGAAATCCATGGTATAGCGCTTGCATGGTTTAAGTCCTTTCTTTGTCTTGTCTGTGTCGGTCAAGATTATTCACAACCTGTCTCTTTGCTTAGTTGGGATTAGAGGGTGACACGGGAGTGGATTTTTAACCCTCTCCCGTCCTACTCCCACAAAAAAATCCCATCCCATCCCAATCCCACGAAAAAAAGGGGGGAAATTCCCATCCCATCCCAGTCCCAGAAGAATGACTCCCGATCCCCCCCACTCCTGTGTTGTTGTTTTTTGGCCGGAATCTACAATAAAAAATTCAGTACAGACCACAGCATGCCCAGTTGAATAAAAACTTGCCAAAATGTCATTTTTGCTTAAGATGGCTTTCAATTCAATATAATAACGATGCACACATTAAATTCCACGTAAATTATATGCAAACACAGGCACGCACACGCACACACACACACACGCGTGTGCAGTAAATGTCTTGGCTTATGCCGGTTTCATGCCTTCTTTTGGTTACTTCAGACTGCCCTAAAATGGCGGTGAGCACAATCGAGGTATCATTTTCCAACAGTAGTCATTGCTGTGTGGCTTTCATGTCTGAGTAAATTTTGATGATGATTTTTGTGGCTACAAAGTGCATGTGGAAGCCTCCTTTCTCTTATATTATTGGTGGTTGGCATTGGCCACCAATTGTTTTGGGTGTGCAGCACTTAATCTGCCACACCAAATCAAACAGGAGAGCATGAAGAGACAGGGCCACTTGAATTGAGTTCAAAATTAAAACATATAGTTAATTTATATAATCAGTATATTTGTATAGATGGTATCATGGTGTTACTACGATTCCCGGTCCCACCCACTCCCGGTAAAAAAAAATCCGCTCCCGTCCCAATCACGTGATTAATAATGATTTTGTTTCCCATCCCATGGGACTCCCGCGGGATTCCCGTGACCCGTGGGATTCACAGAAAAATGTCAGTCTCTAGTGGGGATCCAAAGGGTCCATTCTCGGCCTGATTTAGTTTTCTATGTATATGTTAACACTTGGGTCAATTTTTTGTAAACATGGAATCTCTTTTCATTTCTATGCAGATGATATGCAAGAGTATCTTCCCCTGTAAAGAACAGTAAGAAGGAAATACAGTCTTTGTTAAACTGTATACACTAAATTTAATTATGGTCTATCTTTAAATGTTTTAATGAATGAGATATAACTGAAGTTGTGTTGTTAGGAGTCCCAAATAATTTCTCTGATCTGGGCGGTCTTGCCCCCTTTTGTAAAAAAGTGGTGCAGAGTTCTTTTTGACAGTGAATCCAAGTTTGAGAAACAGATTTACTCTTCGGTTAAGTCGTTTTTATCACTTGAGATTAATAGTGAAGGTGAAACCTTTTTTGTCCATGACTGATCTGGAAAACCTATTCATGCTTTTGTATTTACAAGATTAGATTACTGCAACTCACTATATGTTGGAATTATTATGTGCTTAACCGATCACAACTGGTCCAAAATGCTGTGGTGTGGCTTTTGACAGGTACTCGTAAGAGAGACCGCATAACTCCAGTTTTGAGCTTTTTATGATGGCTACTGTACCATTACATTATCAATTTTAAAATATTTTTTTTTTGTTTATAAATCATTGCATAGTATGGCTCCATTTTATTTGGTGGAATTGATTGAGAAAAATGAGCCAAAAGGTCTTTGGCTTAGCTGACCAGCTGGAGACTGAGCTGAGACTGAGCTTTTGTAGTGATAGCTCATCAATTTTGAATAATTTACCGTCTTCTCTCAGATCGGCACCCACAAGTGTTTTTAAAGCTTAAGGAATACCATCTCACATTAGCATTTAAAGGGTTTAGAGACAGAGCAAAAAATTATGTTTTATTAACAAAGTTAGGGAAGCGCACGTTCAGATAATTAACATGAGTGGAGAGCATTCAGCCAATCAACAATAATGGGTATATATATATATATATATATATATATATATATATATATATATATATATATATATATATATATATATATATATATACACAGCAGTCTTACCTCTGTTCATTGACAGGTTATCTCCACACTTCTAGTTCTAACCACTTCTATATATGGGGGAGTACTCTGGACCGAACCCAAGACTTGGTTTTATAAGCTGTCGACCCAAAAATAGCAGAGCGTTTAAGGACACAATAGTGGATACAGCAAAATGTCATATTACTCTGAGAACTACGCCCACTGGAAGGGAACGTAATCTGTGACAGGATATGCTAAAAATGGAAAAAAACCTTTTTGGAAAAAGGAAAAAATCTTTTTAACCATGCCAATGGATTATTTCACCACCCTATGTGAACCTGAGAGGCACATATTGGCATACTGAGTGTCAAGATCCCACAATTCACCCATTCTTCCTGCTGATGCTTTATGTCTTATTGCCTATATCCACTATTATCTCCTCAAAGGCTGGCTTTTACAGCTCGGTAGCTTATAAAAATGTAATTCTGTTTTTTCTAGCTGGTTTGCTGTACACCCTGTCACATAGAAGCTTTTAGGCATTGTTCTGTCTTTTGTTATAAGTCAGAAATGACAAGGAGGCAGCTTCACACAATATAAAGTCAACAGAGATGGTTGGATTAAGTCCACCTGACACACATACTCCTCCACAGGTCACCTTTTGGCGCAACCTATGCTCACTCTCACCCTCCCCTCCTATTCTCTTTGGTCTCATCCACACTTCCTGCTTATAATCATCCCTCATTACTAGATACTAACAGTGCAACTGATACTCTTTTCTTCACTCTAACTTCGTGCTTAGACAACTTCTGCACTTTCCCTCCAGGCCAACCCATGCCACCCTCTCTGCCCCCTGGTTCTCTAAAGTTCTCCGCGAGCATCGCTCTAAAGTCAGGGCTGCATAGAGGAAGTGGCACAAATCAAAAGATCCCACTGACCTTGGTTTGTATCAATCCCTCCTCTCTTCCTGTTCTGCTAATGTCTCTACTGCTTAAAAAGACTGTGGCGAGTAGCGAGGCTGAGGGATCGTGAGAGTGGGACGAGTCCTTGCTGCTCGCCACAATGACTTACTACCACAACAAAATTAACTAACAACAAAAGTGTCATCACTAGATCTGTCATTCAGAAACATTATTTCTCGATCACTGCTACCATCTAGAGCTACTGGAGTCCCTCAGGGCTCAGTGCTGGGACTGCTTCTCTTCTCCATCTACATGTCATCACTAGATCTGTCCTTCAGAAACATGGTTTCTCCATCAATGCTATCATCTAGAGCTACTGGTTTGCCTCAGGGCTCAGTGCTGGGACCATTTCTCTTCTCCATCTACATGTCATCACTAGATCTGTCTATCAGAAACATGGTTTCTCCATCACTGCTATCATCTAGAGCTACTGGAGTGCCTCAGGGCTCAGTGCTGGGACCGCTACTCTTCTCCATCTACATGTCATCACTAGATCTGTCATTCAGAAACATTATTTCTCCATCACTGCTATCATCTAGAGCTACTAGAGTGCCTCAGGGCTCAGTGCTGGGACCGCTTCTCTTCTCCATCTACATGTCATCACTAGATCTGTCATTCAGAAACATGGTTTCTCTTATCACTGCTATCATCTAGAGATACTGGAATGCCTCAGGGCTCAGTGCTGGGACCACTTCTCTTCTCCATCTACATGTCATCACTAGATCTGTCATTCAGAAACATGGTTTCTCCATCACTGCTATCATCTAGAGCTACTGGAGTGCCTCAGGGCTCAGTGCTGGGACCACTTCTCTTCTCCATCTACATGTCATCACTAGATCTGTCATTCAGAAACATGGTTTCTCCATCACTGCTATCATCTAGAGCTACTGGAGTGCCTCAGGGCTCAGTGCTGGGACCACTTCTCTCCCATCTACATGTCATCACTAGATCTGTCATTCAGAAACATGGTTTCTCCATCACTGCTATCATCTAGAGCTACTGGAGTGCCTCAGGGCTCAGTGCTGGGACCACTTCTTTTCTCCATCTACATGTCATCACTAGATCTGTCATTCAGAAACATGGTTTCTCCATCACTGCTATCATCTAGAGCTACTGGAGTGCCTCAGGGCTCAGTGCTGGGACCGCTTCTCTTCTCCATCTACATGTCATCACTAGATCTGTCATTCAGAAACATGGTTTCTCCATCACTGCTATCATCTAGAGCTACTGGAGTGCCTCAGGGCTCAGTGCTGGGACCACTTCTCTTCTCCATCTACATGTCATCACTAGATCTGTCATTCAGAAACATGGTTTCTCCATCACTGCTATCATCTAGAGCTACTGGAGTGCCTCAGGGCTCAGTGCTGGGACCACTTCTCTTCTCCATCTACATGTCATCACTAGATCTGTCATTCAGAAACATGGTTTCTCCATCACTGCTATCATCTAGAGCTACTGGAGTGCCTCAGGGCTCAGTGCTGGGACCACTTCTCTTCTCCATCTACATGTCATCACTAGATCTGTCATTCAGAAACATGGTTTCTCCATCACTGCTATCATCTAGAGCTACTGGAGTGCCTCAGGGCTCAGTGCTGGGACCGCTTCTCCATCTACATGTCATCACTAGATCTGTCATTCAGAAACATGGTTTCTCCATCACTGCTATCATCTAGAGCTACTGGAGTGCCTCAGGGCTCAGTGCTGGGACCACTTCTCTCTCCATCTACATGTCATCACTAGATCTGTCATTCAGAAACATGGCTTCTCCATCACTGCTATCATCTAGAGCTACTGGAGTGCCTCAGGGCTCAGTGCTGGGACCGCTTCTCTTCTCCATCTACATGTCATCACTAGATCTGTCCTTCAGAAACATGGTTTCTCCATCACTGCTATCATCTAGAGCTACTGGAGTGCCTCAGTGCTGGGACCACTTCTCTTCTCCATCTACATGTCATCACTAGATCTGTCATTCAGAAACATGGTTTCTCCATCACTGCTATCATCTAGAGCTACTGAGTGCCTCAGGGCTCAGTGCTGGGACCGCTTCTCTTCTCCATCTACATGTCATCACTAGATCTGTCATTCAGAAACATGGTTTCTCCATCACTGCTATCATCTAGAGCTACTGGAGTGCCTCAGGGCTCAGTGCTGGGACCGCTTCTCTTCTCCATCTACATGTCATCACTAGATCTGTCATTCAGAAACATGGTTTCTCCATCACTGCTATCATCTAGAGCTACTGGAGTGCCTCAGGGCTCAGTGCTGGGACCACTTCTCTTCTCCATCTACATGTCATCACTAGATCTGTCCTTCAGAAACATGGTTTCTCCATCACTGCTATCATCTAGAGCTACTGGAGTGCCTCAGGGCTCAGTGCTGGGACCGCTCTTCTCCATCTACATGTCATCACTAGATCTGTCCTTCAGAAACATGGTTTCTCCATCACTGCTATCATCTAGAGCTACTGGAGTGCCTCAGGGCTCAGTGCTGGGACCGCTTCTCTTCTCCATCTACATGTCATCACTAGATCTGTCATTCAGAAACATGGTTTCTCCATCACTGCTATCATCTAGAGCTACTGGAGTGCCTCAGGGCTCAGTGCTGGGACCGCTTCTCTCTCCATCTACATGTCATCACTAGATCTGTCATTCAGAAACATGGTTTCTCCATCACTGCTATCATCTAGAGCTACTGGAGTGCCTCAGGGCTCAGTGCTGGGACCGCTTCTCTTCTCCATCTACATGTCATCACTAGATCTGTCATTTAGAAACTTGGTTTCTCCATCACTGCTATCATCTAGAGCTACTGGAGTGCCTCAGGGCTCAGTGCTGGGACCGCTTCTCTTCTCCATCTACATGTCATCACTAGATCTGTCATTCAGAAACATGGTTTCTCCTATCACTTCTATAATCTAGAGCTACTGGAGTGCCTCAGGGCTCAGTAATGGGACCACTTCTCTCCATCTACATGTCATCACTAGATCTGTCTATCAGAAACATGGTTTCTCCTTCACTGCTATCATCTAGAGCTACTGGAGTGCCTCAGGGCTCAGTGCTGGGACCGCTTCTTCTCCATCTACATGTCATCACTAGATCTGTCCTTCAGAAACTTGGTTTCTCCTTCACTGCTATCATCTAGAGCTACTAGAGTGCCTCAGGGCTCAGTGCTGGGACCGCTTCTCTCCATCTACATGTCATCACTAGATCTGTCATTCAGAAACATGGCTTTCTCCATCACTGCTATCATCTAGAGATACTGGAATGCCTCAGGGCTCAGTGCTGGGACCACTTCTCTTCTCCATCTACATGTCATCACTAGATCTGTCATTCAGAAACATGGTTTCTCCTATCACTGCTATCATCTAGAGATACTGGAGTGCCTCAGGGCTCAGTGCTGGGACCACTTCTCTTCTCCATCTACATGTCATCACTAGATCTGTCTATCAGAAACATGGTTTCTCCATCACTGCTATCATCTAGAGCTACTGGAGTGCCTCAGGGCTCAGTGCTGGGACCACTTCTCTTCTCCATCTACATGTCATCACTAGATCTGTCATTCAGAAACATGGTTTCTCCATCACTGCTATCATCTAGAGCTACTGGAGTGCCTCAGGGCTCAGTGCTGGGACCACTTCTTTTCTCCATCTACATGTCATCACTAGATCTGTCATTCAGAAACATGGTTTCTCCATCACTGCTATCATCTAGAGCTACTGGAGTGCCTCGGGGCTCAGTACTGGGACCGCTTCTCTTCTCCATCTACATGTCATCACTAGATCTGTCCTTCAGAAACATGGTTTCTCCATCACTGCTATCATCTAGAGCTACTGGAGTGCCTCAGGGCTCAGTACTGGGACCACTTCTCTTCTCCATCTACATGTCATCACTAGATCTGTCTATCAGAAACATGGTTTCTCCATCACTTCTATCATCTAGAGCTACTGGAGTGCCTCAGGGCTCAGTCCTGGGACTGCTTCTCTTCTCCATCTACATGTCATCACTAGATCTGTCATTCAGAAACATGGTTTCTCCATCACTGCTATCATCTAGAGCTACTGGAGTGACTCAGGGCTCAGTGCTGGGACTGCTTCTCTTCTCCATCTACATGTCATCACTAGATCTGTCATTCAGAAACATGGTTTCTCCATCACTGCTATCATCTAGAGATACTGGAGTGCCTCAGGGCTCAGTGCTGGGGCCGCTTCTCTCCATCTACATGTCATCACTAGATCTGTCCTTCAGAAACATGGTTTCTCCATCACTGCTATCATCTAGAGCTACTGGAGTGCCTCAGGGCTCAGTGCTGGGACCACTTCTCTTCTCCATCTACATGTCATCACTAGATCTGTCTATCAGAAACATGGTTTCTCCATCACTGCTATCATCTAGAGCTACTGGAGTGCCTCAGGGCTCAGTGCTGGGGCCGCTTCTCTTCTCCATCTACATGTCATCACTAGATCTGTCCTTCAGAAACATGGTTTCTCCATCACTGCTATCATCTAGAGCTACTGGAGTGCCTCAGGGCTCAGTGCTGGGACCACTTCTCTTCTCCATCTACATGTCATCACTAGATCTGTCATTCAGAAACATTGTTTCTCCATCACTGCTATCATCTAGAGCTACTGGTTTGCCTCAGGGCTCAGTGCTGGGACCGCTTCTCTTCTCCATCTACATGTCATCACTAGATCTGTCATTTAGAAACTTGGTTTCTCCATCACTGCTATCATCTAGAGCTACTGGAGTGCCTCAGGGCTCAGTGCTGGGACCGCTTCTCTTCTCCATCTACATTTCATCACTAGATCTGTCATTCAGAAACATGGTTTCTCCTATCACTTCTATAATCTAGAGCTACTGGAGTGCCTCAGGGCTCAGTAATGGGACCACTTCTCTTCTCCATCTACATGTCATCACTATATCTGTCTATCAGAAACATGGTTTCTCCTTCACTGCTATCATCTAGAGCTACTGGAGTGCCTCAGGGCTCAGTGCTGGGACCGCTTCTCTTCTCCATCTACATGTCATCACTAGATCTGTCCTTCAGAAACTTGGTTTCTCCTTCACTGCTATCATCTAGAGCTACTAGAGTGCCTCAGGGCTCAGTGCTGGGACCGCTTCTCTTCTCCATCTACATGTCATCACTAGATCTGTCATTCAGAAACATGGCTTCTCCATCACTGCTATCATCTAGAGCTACTGGAGTGCCTCAGGGCTCAGTGCTGGGACCGCTTCTCTACTCCATCTACATGTCATCACTAGATCTGTCATTCATAAACATGGTTTCTCCTTCACTGTTATCATCTAGAGCTACTGGAGTGCCTCAGGGCTCAGTGCTGGGACCGCTTCTCTTCTCCATCTAAATGTCATCACTAGATCTGTCATTCAGAAACATGGTTTCTCCTATCACTGCTATCATCTAGAGCTACTGGAGTGCCTCAGGGCTCAGTACTGGGACCACTTCTCTTCTCCATCTACATGTCATCACTAGATCTGTCATTCAGAAACATGGTTTCTCCATCACTGATATCATCTAGAGCTACTGGAGTGCCTCAGGGCTCAGTACTGGGACCACTTCTCTTCTCCATCTACATGTCATCACTAGATCTGTCATTCAGAAACTTGGTTTCTCCATCACTGCTATCATCTAGAGCTACTGGAGTGCCTCAGGGCTCAGTGCTGGGGCCGCTTCTCTTCTCCATCTACATGTCATCACTAGATCTGTCCTTCAGAAACATAGTTTCTCCTATCACTTCTATCATCTAGAGCTACTGGAGTGCCTCAGGGCTCAGTGCTGGGGCCGCTTCTCTTCTCCATCTACATGTCATCACTAGATCTGTCCTTCAGAAACATGGTTTCTCCTATCACTTCTATCATCTAGAGCTACTGGAGTGCCCCAGGGCTCAGTGCTAGGGAATGATCTGCTCAACTCAACCTGAGCTGCTTTAGCCATCTACAAGAAATGGCAGGAGATACATCTTTTTCAGCAACATTTGACCCATTTAAAAAAAAAAATCAAAATAAATGTTAAAAAAACTTGTTATGTGTGCTGTCCTGGACTAATGGGGACTACTCACAGCACTTGTATATTGTTGCCCTGTTGTTGGCTTGATTGCTTCTTTTGCTCTCCTTTCCTTCATATCGCTTTGGATAAAAGCATCTGCTAAATTGGTAAATGTAAATGATTAAATGTTTGTGTATCAAAACAGAGGGTTTTTTCTGTAATTTTTTGTAGTTTTTATGGTTGTGATTGTCTATTTATGTGTTGACATACTGCACAGCACTTTGGTCAATGGTCTGTTGTTTAAAAGTGCTCAATAAATAAATAAACATATAAAAATGAGCTGGCGCTGTTTTATACTGCTCCTCACTGATGTGGAGACAGAACATGCCCTATTTAACCATTAGAAATGTGATACATGCATTGAAATTATTTTAAATATTAAAGGCACTAAAAAAAAATTATGCCAGTTGTATCATAAATGTTTATGTGTACTAGTCTGTGTGTAGTTTGTCAATCAGCTCAGTGTTGTTTTACTCTCTCTCTCTCTCTCTCTCTCAGCTGGGCGGCTGTGGGATTCTCGGAGTGGGCGTTTGGCTTTCTATCACCCAGGGAAACTTTGCCACCCTCTCCTCCTCACTACCGTCGCTCTCCGCCGCCAATCTGCTCATCGCAGCAGGAAGCATCATCATGGTGATTGGCTGTCTGGGGTGTGTGGGTGCGGTCAAAGAGAATCGGCCATTACTCCTGAGCGTGAGTAAACCAAATACACTAGCATGTCAAACAATCATCCTGTTCAAGTCATAACAGAACATGTGTGAGGGCTCTATCATGAAATAATCATAATGTCTGATGTTATTCATTTGAACTATACATATGGCTTTCTGCTCAAATGATAATATATAGCTCTTGAACCAAAGTGGCAATAATTGACATTGAGTAGATTTTGATGGCTGCTATATAGAGACACTAGCAGCAATGAAATAAAACTCAGGAAAGGTTATTAGTGTAATTTCCACTCCACCAGCTTCACATCTGTCTGTCTTTCAGTCACAGACGAGGCTGCAGGAATAATATTCATAAAGGTTAAAAAGGTCAGCTTGATTCTTGTAACAGGTAACAATTTATACTAGCTCGGCGCACAACCGTTTTTTCCGGTGTTAAACTAGCAAAAGTGGATTCGGACACACCCTAAGCTTCAGAGCATGAGCTCAGCTCCGTACAACAGGGTCCCCTTTCTCCTCGGCCTTGCAGATTTTGGATGTCTCTCTTATTTAACACTGAATGGACTCATCAGATCACTGGAGTCCATAAGCTGAGCTGAGCCAACAATGGTTTTAAAAGCCCTGTTTGAGACCATTTGTTCCGTAGGAAGAAGCCATTTATAACTGTTTTGCATGGTGAGATTATTTTCTGAATCCAGTGTACAGTATTGTTCAAAATAATAGCAGTACAATGTGACTAACCAGAATAATCAAGGTTTTTAGTATATTTTTTATTGCTACGTGGCAAACAAGTTACCAGTAGGTTCAGTAGATTCTCAGAAAACAAACGAGACCCAGCATTCATGATATGCACGCTCTTAAGGCTGTGCAATTGGGGTATTAGTTGAAAGGGGTGTGTTAAAAAAAATAGCAGTGTCTACCTTTGACTGTACAAACTCAAAACTATTTTGTACAAACATTTTTTTTTTCTGGGATTTAGCAATCCTGTGAATCACTAAACTAATATTTAGTTGTATGACCACAGTTTTTTAAAACTGCTTGACATCTGTGTGGCATGGAGTCAACCAACTTGTGGCACCTCTCAGCTGTTATTCCACTCATGATTCTTCAACAACATTCCACAATTCATTCACATTTCTTGGTTTTGCTTCAGAAACAGCATTTTTGATATCACCCCACAAGTTCTCAATTGGATTAAGGTCTGGAGATTGGGCTGGCCACTCCATAACATTAATTTTGTTGGTTTGGAACCAAGACTTTGCCTGTTTACTAGTGTGTTTTGGGTCATTGTCTTGTTGAAACAACCATTTCAAGGGCATGTCCTCTTCAGCATAGGGCAACATGACCTCTTCAAGTATTTTAACATATGCAAACTGATCCATGATCCCTGGTATGCGATAAATAGGCCCAACACCATAGTAGGAGAAACATGCCCATATCATGATGCTTGCACCTCCATGCTTCACTGTCTTCACTGTGTACTGTGGCTTGAATTCAGAGTTTGGGGGTCGTCTCACAAACTGCCTGTGGCCCTTGGACCCAAAAAGAACAATTTTACTCTCATCAGTCCACAAAATGTTCCTCCATTTCTCTTTAGGCCAGTTGATGTGTTCTTTGGCAAATTGTAACCTCTTCTGCACATGCCTTTTTTTAACAGAGGGACTTTGAGGGGGATTCTTGAAAATAGATTAGCTTCACACAGACGTCTTCTAACTGTCCCAGTACTTACAGGTAACTCCAGACTGTCTTTGATCATCCTGGAGGTGATCATTGGCTGAGCCTCATGCCATTCTGGTTATTCTTCTATCCATTTTGATGGTTGTCTTCCGTTTTCTTCCACGTCTCTCTGGTTTTGCTCTCCATTTTAAGGCATTGGAGATCATTATAGCTGAACAGCCTATCATTTTTTGCACCTCTTTATAGGTTTTCCCCTCTCCAATCAACTTTTTAATCAAAGTACGCTGTTCTTCTGAACAATGTCTTGAACGACCCATTTTCCTCAGCTTTCAAATGCATGTTCAACAACTGTTGGCTTCATCCTTAAATAGGGGCCACCTAATTCACACCTGTTTCTTCACAAAATTGATGACCTCAGTGATTGAATGCCACACTGCTATTTTTTTGAACACACCCCTTTCAACTAATTCAACTAATTGCCCAATTGCACAGCCTTAAGAGCGTGCATATCATGAATGCTGGGTCTCATTTGTTTTCTGAGAATCTACTGAACCTACTGGTAACTTGTTTGCCACGTAGCAATAAAAAATATACTAAAAACCTTGATTATTCTAGTTAGTCACATTGTACTGCTATTATTTTGAACAATACTGTATCTTGACTTGTGTATCTTTTAAAAATCAGTCAGAGACCCGTGGATAGTTTTAGAGGACATGTTTCCAGGGGCCGGTGAGACCTACATTCTGTCTGAGAGCGTCCCGGGACAGATGCAGATATCGGGCTGTCAGAACCTCACAGGGCCTGAGCTGGATTGTTTTTTTCAGCTGAATGCATACTAAAAATCCTGAAGGGCAAAGCAGAATGGTGGTTGTCTAATCATAGTTCACTTTAGTGTTTAATTCAGTGAGTATCGTCCAGTTGTCTTCTCAAAATAAATGTTTTTTAATCCAGTAAAAATGTGCTTTTGTCAGTCCAATCAACAGAGTCATGAAAGAGCTCACAGCTGATAGCACATCCACTTCATTCCTCAAATTGGAAAACGAATGTCAGGCTTAATTCATATACCAATATACTGCTGAAATAAAGAAACGTTCAGCATGGTAACTGGATTCCCTGCATTTTTTATTAGCCTGACACAAACTCTACATACATATCTCACAATCTTCCTCAAAATGACCTGCAGAGCTCAGGTCAGCCTAAACACCATCCCTAATTATTATTATTATTATTATTATTATTATTATTATTATTATTATTATTATTATTATTTGGCGCAATCAGCAAATGATTCATATCTGCAGATCGCCTTGGTTTCCACAGCTATTAATTTATTCCTATAGTGAAAGTACAAAAAAACGAATTATAGATATTTTACTATGAAAAAACCTGCATAAAAGTTGTTGTATGTCTTTTTTAATCAATATAAATAAAATAAAATCCCAAATTAAATTTTTTTCCACCAGCCAATTGGATAAAACGTGCTAAAGGAAAACTGCTGTGAATACAAGCAAAATCAGATCTAAATGTGCAGGTCTGCAGCAGACCCTGTTTCCCAGGGTAAAATGCGTGTAAATGTATTTGATAACACACATAAATGAAACACTGAATTATAATGTTTATCTGTAACTGGTGTTGATTTGCTCCAGCTGTTTGTGTTGGAGCAGCACGTCTGTGAATATATAACGCTGCAATCACCGCGAGACTATCGCAGCCTGAAGATGATTTATGATAAAATATTCTCATGTCCACACGGGGGATGGTGATGTTTACTGCTTAAGCTGCTATCTATGTCACAGGCTGATTTTAATGACGGCCTGGGCTCTCCTGCGAGTCTTTATCTGCTGTGGGTCGAGCGAGTGATTACAGCGGGTTATGATGACACACAGTCATCCTCAAACAGAAGCGCATACAGACATGGTGATTCTACCATACAGACATGGTGAAAGCAGTAAGTAATGCTAGTCTGCGGTTCTGAATTCAGATACACAGTCTCTAGCTTTCTTTATTTCCCTCACTCACAACGAGAATGAGATAAAGAGGATGGACCAGAAAATACAGAATACGGCAATAATGTGGGCTGCTGCTTTTAAGAACATGGGATCAAGACCATCAAGGCCTGCAGATTTGTTGTATTAAGCTTGGTGAGTTCATCCGGCACTTCAGCGATAGAGAGAGGCGTAAAGGAGAAGCCACTGTTGCTTGATGGAGAAAGTTAGAGATCTGCTGAGGTTGCAACTGAAGTGTCCATTGAGACTGGATTTAGGTCTGACATTGAAATGTATTGGTTGCATTAATAAAGTGATGGTTTAGGAGAGAAGCCACCGAGACTTTTCAGCAATGATAATGCCATTAAATAACATAGTAATTGGAAAATGGTTGAAATAACTTTTTTCCCATTAGCTTGACTTCCAAAATGCCCTAGCATCAGTGCCACATGTGGTAAGTTGCTCTTTAAAATTAGTGATTTTGGCATTATCGTAATCATAATCAGCCTCTTCAGAGGAGGGGAAGGAATTAATTCTGTTCCAGGTCACAGCCACAACATCTTGGAGAAAAGCCTGCATCTCAAGGTTTATCAAAGAGCGCTTGGTTACAATCACTGGTGGCCTTTTGACTGAGAGGTCAGTATATACATGCAATAGCGCAGTGATCTCTTATTTGACTGAAAACTCCGGCTTGATAATTAGATATGGTGCAGGTCAAAAGGAGGTCAATCAAAGTAGATGATGAGAAATATTTAGGATTAGGTCTGGTGGGCTCAGATATAATGTGAGTGAGGTTTAGAGCTTCAAAACTGTTGCAAAACTGTGTCTGGGGGTTTGATCATATCCAAGTTTAGATCACCCATAAGGATCACCTATATCCACCCTCAAAGGATATGTATGGTGCTAGGAGTTGACTAAAAGCTGTGAGTGCAGAGGCTGGAGCTGAAGATGCTCTATAGCAAACAGTGACAGTGACAGAGAGAGAAAGTAGTTGAAAGCCTAAGATTTAGTACCAGCAGTTCAAATTGTTTAGCAACTGATTCAGACAGAGCAACAGTACATTGCAGATGATCCTTAACACACACAGCTACACCACTACCCCTGGCAGCCCTGTCCTGATGAAACACATTATATCCTAGTATAAAGATGTCAAGATCAGTGTTCCCTTTTTTAAGTCATTCAAAATGCTTAGAATTTTACAGACTGCAGATATTTACATGTAAAAAAAACAATGATTTAAGGTCACAAAATTAACCAAATGATAACTGGGCAGAAACAGAGTTAACTGGCCCAGGATTTGGATGAACATTACCAGAGATAAATAACATGAGAATAATTAACATGTGTCTAAGAACAACACCGCAACAAAACCATTGTTTGTCTTTTACAAAAGGCAAAGCCAGTAAGTTAGAGTCAAAAGCTCCTGCAGCAGCATAATTTAAAAATATGGAAGGGTTCTAAATACCTGAATGGCAGAAAGTCCAACCGATTTAGTAATCCAGTAGGATGAGACATCTATTGATTGTAGAATGAAGTCTAATGTCACCCCGACAGTAAAGTGTTGTAACAGACCACAGAGTCAAGTCAAGTCAAGTCAACTTTATTTATATAGCGCTTTTAACAATGCAGATTGTTTTAAAGCAGCTTTACAGTGTTAAACAGAAAAATAATGCAACAGACTATATTTCGATTATCATACAGTAACAATGTGGGCTTTAGATCAGTAATTAGATCAGTAATTTGGTCTATATGGTTAATTTAGTTGTTTAATAATTAGATTTATTTTGAAATATATTTGAAAAATAGTTTTTCCCCAACTGAGCAAGCCAAGCCAGAGCCGACAGTGGCAAGGAAACCCAAACCCCATCAGGAGACCTAATGGAGAAAAATAAACCTTGGGAGAAACCAGGCTCAGTCGGGGGGGGGGGCAGTTCTCCTCTGTTGAGGATGCCGTATTGATTAAACAATTACTAAAGTGTAATATTCGAAAGATCGGCGGCAACACGCTGGAGACGGGTTGTTTTGAGGATGACATATCGATTTAAAGAATTATTAACTAGGACTATTCAAACAATCGGAGTCATCCCGCCGGAGACAGGTTTATTGAGGATGCTGTGTCGATGAAGCAGCTTAAGGGGGAGTCTAAATGACACGGTGTGTTTACCAGCAGGCCCAGGGTCCAGAAAAAGGCAAGTGACAAAATCCAGTGAACCAGTAGATAGTATAAGAAAAGCATGATTCAGAAGCTTTAGATAGATAGCACAGGCTTCAATGTGTGCTGCAAACAAGCCACAATGCAGCTAGAGATGGACCAGACCAGGTGGAGTAGGCCGAGATCCTCTCAAAACAAGCAGGTAGGCCTCAGACCAGGTGGAGTAGGCTGAGATCCTCTCAAAAACAAGCAGGTAGGCCTCAGACCAGGTGGAGTAGGCAGAGATCCTCTCAAAACAAGCAGGTAGGCCTCAGACCAGGTGGAGTAGGCTGAGATCCTCTCAAAAACAAGCAGGTAGGCCTCAGACCAGGTGGAGTAGGCAGAGATCCTCTCAAAACAAGCAGGTAGGCCTCAGACCAGGTGGAGTAGGCTGAGATCCTCTCAAAAACAAGCAGGTAGGCCTCAGACCAGGTGGAGTAGGCTGAGATCCTCTCAAAAACAAGCAGGTAGGCCTCAGACCAGGTGGAGTAGGCTGAGATCCTCTCAAAACAAGCAGGTAGGCCTCAGACCAGGTGGAATAGGCCGAGATGCTCTCAAAAACAAGCAGGTAGGCCTCAGACCAGGTGGAGTAGGCCGAGATCCTCTCAAAACAAGCAGGTGGGCTTCAGACCAGGTGGAGTAAGCCAAGATCCTCTCAAAACAAGCAGTTATGCCTCAGACCAGTTGGAGTAGGTAGAGAGCCTCTCAAAAACAAGCAGGTAGGCCTAGACCAGGTGGAGTAGGCCGAAATCCTCTCAAAAACAAGCAGGTATGCCTCAGACCAGGTGGAGTAGGCCGAGAGCCTCTGAAAACAAGCAGGTATGCCTCAGACCAGATGGAGTAGGACAAGATCCTCTCAAAAGCAAGCAGGTAGGCCTCAGAGCAGGTGGAGTAGGCCGAGAGCCTCTCAAAACAAGCAGGTAGGCCTCAGACCAGGTGGAGTAGGCAGAGATGCTCTCAAAAACAAGCAGGTATGCCTCAGACCAGGTGGAGTAGGCCGAGAGCCTCTCAAAAACAAGCAGGTATGCCTCAGACCAGGTGGAGTAGGCCGAGAGCCTCTCAAAAACAAGCAGGTAGGCCTCAGACCAGATGGAGTAGGCCGAGAGCCTCTCAAAAACAAGCAGGTAGGCCTTAGACCAGATGGAGTAGGCCAAGAGCCTCTCAAAAACAAGCAGGTAGGCCTCAGACCAGGTGGAGTAGGCAGAGATGCTCTCAAAAACAAGCAGGAAGGCCTTAGACCAGATGGAGTAGACTGAAATTCTCTCAAAAACAATCAGGTAGGCCTCAGACCAGGTGGAGTAGGCCAAGAGCCTCTCAAAAACAAGCAGGTATGCCTCAGACCAGGTGGAGTAGGCCGAGAGCCTCTCAAAAACAAGCAGGTAGGCCTCAGACCAGGTGGAGTAGGCCAAGAGCCTCTCAAAAACAAGCAGGTAGGCCTCAGACCATGTGGAGTAGGCCAAGAGCCTCTCAAAAACAAGCAGGTATGCCTCAGACCAGGTGGAGTAGGCTGAAATCCTCTCAAAAACAAGCAGGTAGGCCTCAGACCAGGTGGAGTAGGCCAAGAGCCTCTCAAAAACAAGCATGTAGGCCTCAGACCAGCTGGAGTAGGCCGAGATCCTCTGAAAACAAGCAGGTATGCCTCAGACCAGGTGGAGTAGGCCAAGAGCCTCTCAAAAACAAGCAGGTAGGCCTCAGACCAGGTGGAGTAGGCCGAGAGCCTCTCAAAAACAAGCAGGTATGCCTCAGACCAGACGGAGTAGGCCGAGAGCCTCTCAAAAAACAAGCAGGTATGCCTCAGACCAGGTGGAGTAGGCCGAGAGCCTCTCAAAAACAAGCAGGTAGGCCTCAGACCAGGTGGAGTAGGCCAAGAGCGTCTCAAAAACAAGCAGGTAGGCCTCAGACCATGTGGAGTAGGCCAAGAGCCTCTCAAAAACAAACAGGTATGCCTCAGACCAGGTGGGGTAGGCTGAAATCCTCTCAAAAACAAGCAGGTAGGCCTCAGACCAGGTGGAGTAGGCCAAGAGCCTCTCAAAAACAAGCAGGTAAGCCTCAGACCAGCTGGAGTAGGCCGAGATCCTCTGAAAACAAGCAGGTATGCCTCAGACCAGGTGGAGTAGGCCGAGAGCCTCTCAAAAACAAGCAGGTAGGCCTCAGACCAGGTGGAGTAGGCCAAGAGCCTCTCAAAAACAAGCAGGTAGGCCTCAGACCAGGTGGAGTAGGCCAAGAGCCTCTCAAAAACAAGCAAGTATGCCTCAGACCAGGTGGAGTAGACCGAAATCCTCTCAAAAACAAGCAGGTAGGCCTCAGACCAGGTGGAGTAGGCCAAGAGCCTCTCAAAAACAAGCAGGTAGGCCTCAGACCAGCTGGAGTAGGCAGAGATCCTCTGAAAACAAGCAGGTAGGCCTCACATCCATGGTCACAAAAACTTAGATATGATTAGCAAATGAAGGCACTATCTGGAATATTTCAGTGAAAGGTGCCCTAAAATCCGTTTAAAAAGTAAAAAATGGACAGACAAAGAGCAGACAGAAAGACATGCAGCCATCTTGGCATACAGTGGTATACAACTGAACAGTTGTTGGTCTCTAAGCATTTTGTTTCTGAATCAATCTACATTTTTGAACAGTGGAGTAAAAAGGAATCATGTTTCTAAATTTACATTTACATTTATGCCTTTTGTCCAAAGCGACTTACAGTGCACTTATCACAGGGACAATCCCCCAGGAGCAACATGGAGTAAAGTGCCCACTACTCTAAACCATCATCTACGTAAATGAATTGTGTTCCTGAATGAATCATGTACCTGAATTTACATTTACGCCTTTTATCCAAAGCGACTTACAGTGCACTTATCACAGGGACAATCCCCCTTGAGAAAAATGGATTAAAGTGCCCACTAGACCAGTGGTTCTCAAACCTGTCCTGAGGAGAGGGGTCCTCAAGACAGGTTTGAGAACCACTGCACATTTTTTATTTCTCCCTGATTAGACACATCCAATTCAAGTCTTGCAGTCTCTGCTGATGAGCTGATGAGTTGAATCAGGTGTGTTAGGTGAGGGACACATGCAAAACGTGCATTGGTTTGGGGGCCCCAGGACAGGTTTGAGAACCACTGGTCTAGACCACCATCTCCGTAAGTGAATGGTGTTCCTGAATGAATGGTGTTCCTGAATGAATGGTGTTCCTGAATAAATGGTGTTCCTGAATGAATCATGTTCTTGAATGAATCGTGTTCCTGAATGAATCAGCCATGTGAATGAATCAGTTGAATGAATCACTCAATGAGTCGCTCATTAAAAAAGCGTTATTTGCTGCTTTTGTGTTTAGTGTGCTATTCGTTTTAGTTTATATATTCACAATTCACAAGTATAAATGCTTTTTTATCATTCCATATTTCTGTCCATATTTTATTTATTATATTTTTCAATTTTTAAAACGTTCAGACTCAGCGTTGTGCAGTGTGAATGACGTCTGTTCTCTCTCTTCTGCTTGTGTTTCTACAGTTCTTCCTTCTGTTGCTCCTGATATTATTTTTGGAGATTCTGTTCATGATTCTTTTCTTCGCATATCAAGATCAGGTACGTGCAAAATCGATCTGTCTTTTTAAGCTATTTATTGTTTTATATTATTCCACTGATTGTGATTGGTCAATAGCGGCATCTCACATTTCACTAGTTCACACTTACATATAATTTATAGAGTAAATTTAATTGCGTATGTGGCGTGCTGTCCGGGGGGAGGGCTTCGAGCTCGGACTTTGGCCCGAACCCAGAGTACCCCCCAAAAGCTAGAAAGCATAGGACAGCCGCCTGCTAAATACCCCCCAAGAAGTGCTGAGCTTGGCGGCTGGCATGAGAGAGGGTCCTGGTTATTTGATTTAGCGGCTTGTGTCGCCTATGGGCGGCCCTTATTGGTTCACAAATAACATGGTTCTTGACAGGAGCAGGGTGTGGTCTTGTACGTGGGAGACCACCTGGAAGAAAAATGGGAAAAAGAAATGAGATCTTGATTTAGAGATTTTTTGGCACTTACCCTTTCCTTGCTGCATGGAAACTTTCCATTTTCTTGCTGCAATGAATTGGTCCACTTCCTTACTAAGTGGAAACTTTCAACTCGTGCAAACTATCAATCTAGAGGGTTTTATCCACTTCCTTGCTGTGTGGAAAACTGTCCACTCCTCGCTGGGTGAAATATATCCGCTTTCTTGCTGTGGAAAAAACTATCCGTTTCCTTGCGATGTTTATAAAACTTCTATTTCTCACTGTGTGGAAAACAATTCACTTTCTTGCTGCATGTAATCTTACATTTTTCGCTGCATTGACTCTTCAAAATAAGATAAAAATAAATAAATAATCGTATTCACTATCTCGCTGTGGAATCTTCTACTTCTCACTTAGTTGGACTTATTCGCTTGAGGAGACTGTTCACCATCTTACTGCGTGGACAACTAACCAGTATCTTACTGCGTGGACAACTGTCCTGTATATTACTGCGTGGACGCCTGTCCTGTATATTACTGCGTGGACGCCTGTCCTGTATATTACTGCGTGGACGCCTGTCCTGTATATTACTGCGTGGACGCCTGTCCTGTATCTTAATGCGGAGGACGACTGTCCAGTATCTTAATGCGGAGGACGACTGTCCAGTATCTTACTGCGGAGGACGACTGTCCAGTATCTTACTGCGTGGACGACTGTCCAGTATCTTACTGCGTGGACGACTGTCCAGTATCCTACCGCGTGGACGCATCGTCCAGTATCTTACCGCGTGACGACTGTCCTGTATATTACCGCGTGGACGCCTGTCCTGTATATTACTGCGTGGACGCCTGTCCTGTATCTTAATGCGGAGGACGACTGTCCAGTATCTTAATGCGGAGGACGACTGTCCAGTATCTTACCGCGGAGGACGACTGTCCAGTATCTTACCGCGCGGGACGCATCGTCCACTATCTTACTGCGCGGTGACGACTGTCCAGTATCCTACCGCGTGGACGACTGTCCAGCATATCTTACTGCGTGGACGACATCGTCCAGTATCCTACCGCGCGTGACGATCGTCCAGTATCCTACTGCGTGGACGCATCGTCCAGTATCTTACCGCGTGGACGACATCGTCCAGTATCTTACCGCGTGGACGCATCGTCCAGTATCTTACCGCGGAGGACCACTGTCCAGTATCTTACTGCATGGACGCATCGTCCACTATCTTACTGCGTGACGACTGTCCAGTATCTTACCGCGTGGACGCATCGTCCAGTATCTTACCGCGCGGACGACTGTCCAGTATCTTTACTGCGGAGGACGACTGTCCAGTATCTTACTGCGTGGACGACTGTCCAGTATCTTACCGCGCGGACGCATCGTCCAGTATCTTACCGCGTGACGACTGTCCTGAATCTTACCGCGTGACGATCGTCCAGTATCCTACCGCGTGACGCATCGTCCAGCATCTTACTGCGCGGACGACATCGTCCAGTATCCTACCGCGTGACGCATCGTCCTGAATCTTACCGCGTGGGACGACATCGTCCAGTATATTACCGCGCGGACGATCGTCCAGTATCTTACCGCGTGGACGCATCGTCCAATATCTTACCGCGTGGAGGCGGTCCAGTATCTTAATGCGTGGACGACTGTCCTGTATCTTAATGCGTGGACGACTGTCCAGTATCCTACTGCGTGGACGCCGGTCCAGTATCTTAATGCGTGGACGATCGTCCTGTATCTTAATGCGTGACGACTCGTCCAGTATCCTACCGCGTGACGACTGTCCTGTATCTTAATGCGTGGGACGACTGTCCAGTATCTTAATGCGTGGACGATCGTCCAGTATCTTACTGGGTGGACGACTGTCCACTATCTTACTGCGTGGACGACTATCCAGTATTTTACTGCGTGAACGACTGTCCTGTATCTTAATGCGTGGACGACTGTCCAGTATCTTAATGCGTGGACGACTGTCCAGTATCTTAATGCGTGGACGACTGTCCAGTATCTTAATGCGTGGACGACTGTCCAGTATCTTACTGGGTGGACGACTGTCCACTATCTTACTGCGTGGACGACTATCCAGTATTTTACTGCGTGAACGACTATCCAGTATCTTACTCCGTGGGCGACTATCCACCATCTTACTGCGTGGGCGACTATCCACCATCTTACTGCGTGGACAACAATCCACCATCTTACTGTGTAGGCGACTATCCACCATCTTACTGCGTGGGCGACTATCCACCATCTTACTGCGTGGACAACAATCCACCATCTTACTGCGTGGGCAACTATCCACCACCTTACTGTGTAGGCGACTATCCACCATCTTACAGCATGGGCAACTTCTTACTGCGTGCCCAGTATCTTATTGCGTGGACAGCTTACTCTATTTGCTTTTCTTGTTGCGTGGATTTTGCCGCTGACTCAATGTAAAATCTTTCCGCTTACTCACTGCTCGGAAACGTTTCACTGGCCCACTGTGTGGAAACTTTCCAATGGCCTACTGTGTGGAAACTTTCCTTTGAATCACTGTGTGGAAACTTCCTGCTGACTCCCGCGTGAAACTTTCCGTTGAATCACTGCGTGGAAACTTTCCGTTGGCTCACTGCGTGGAAACTTTCCGCTGAATCACTGCGTGGAAACTTTCCACTGAATCACTGCGTGGAAACTTTCCATTGGCTCGCTGCGTGGAAACTTTCCGCTGAATCACTGTGTGGAAACTTTCCGTTGGCTCACTGCGCGGAAACTTTCCGCTTACTCACCGCATGGAAACTCCGCTGACTTACCGCGTGAAACTTTCCACTGAATCACCGCGCGGAAACTTTCCGCTTACTCACCGCGTGGAAACTTTCCGCTGACTCACCGCGTGGAAACTTTCCGCTTACTCACCGCGTGGAAACTTTCCACTGAATCACCGCGTGGAAACTTTCCACCGAATCACCGCGTGAAACTTTCCGTTGGCTCACCGCGTGAAACTTTCCGCTGAATCACCGCGTGGAAACTTTCCACTGAATCACCGCGTGAAACTTTCCATTGGCTCGCCATGCGTGGAAACTTTCCGCTGAATCACCGTGTGGAAACTTTCCGCTGGCTCACCGCGCGTGAAACTTTCCGTTTGCTCACTGCATGGAAACTCCGTTGACTTACCGCGTGGAAACTTTCCACTGAATCACCGCGCGGAAACTTTCCGCTTACTCACCGCGGAAACTTTCCGCTTGACTCACCGCGTGAAACTTCCGCTTACTCACCGCGTGGAAACTTTCCACTGAATCACCGCGCGGAAACTTTCCACTGAATCACCGCGCGGAAACTTTCCGCTGGCTCACCGCGTGAAACTTTCCGCTGAATCACCGCGCGTGAAACTTTCCACTGAATCACCGCGTGGAAACTTTCCATTGGCTCGCCGCGTGAAACTTTCCATTGGCTCGCCGCGTGGAAACTTTCCACTGAATCACCGCGTGGAAACTTTCCATTGGCTCGCTGCGGAAACTTTCCACTGAATCACCGCGCGGAAACTTTCCATTGGCTCGCTGCGGAAACTTTCCACTGAATCACCGCGTGGAAACTTTCCACTGAATCACCGCGCGGAAACTTTCCGCTTACTCACCGCGTGGAAACCCGCTGACTTACCGCGTGGAAACGCTCCGCTTCACCGCGCGGAAACTTTCTACTGAATCACCGTGTGGAAACTTTCCACTGAATCACCGCGTGGAAACTTTACTCACCGCGTGGAAACTTTCCGCTGACTCACCGCGTGGAAACTTTCCGCTGACTCACCGCGCGGAAACTTTCCGCTGACTCACCGCGTGGAAACTTTCCACTGAATCACCGCGTGGAAACTTTCCGCTGACTCACCGCGTGGAAACTTTCCGCTGACTCACCGCGCGTGAAACTTTCCGCTGAATCACTGTGCGGAAACTTTCCGCTGGCTCACCGCGTGAAACTTTCCGCTTGCTCACTGCATGGAAACTCCGCTTGACTTACCGCGCGGAAACTTTCCACTGAATCACCGCGCGTGAAACTTTCCACCGAATCACCGCGTGGAAACTTTCCGCTTACTCACCGCGTGGAAACCCGCTGACTTACTGCGTGGAAACGCGTTCCGCTGGCTCACCGCGTGAAACTTTCTACTGAATCACCGCGCGAAACTTTCCACTGAATCACCGCGCGGAAACTTTACTCACCGCGTGAAACTTTCCGCTGACTCACCGCGTGGAAACTTTCCACTGAATCACCGCGTGAAACTTTCCGCTGACTCACCGCGCGGAAACTTTCCGCTGACTCACCGCGCGTGAAACTTTCCGCTGACTCACCGCGCGGAAACTTTCCGCTGACTCACCGCGTGAAACTTTCCGCTGACTCACCGCGCGGAAACTTTCCGCTGACTCACCGTGTGGAAACTTTCCATTGACTCACCGCGTGAAACTTTCCGCTGACTCACCGCGTGAAACTTTCCGCTGACTCACCGCGCGGAAACTTTCCGCTGACTCACCGCGTGGAAACTTTCCGCTGACTCACCGCGCGGAAACTTTCCGCTGACTCACCGCGTGGAAACTTTCCGCTGACTCACCGCGTGGAAACTTTCCGCTGACTCACCGCGGAAACTTTCCGCTGACTCACCGCGTGGAAACTTTCCGCTGACTCACCGCGTGGAAACTTTCCGCTGACTCACCGCGGAAACTTTCCGCTGACTCACCGCGTGGAAACTTTCCGCTGACTCACCGCGTGGAAACTTTCCGCTGACTCACCGCGCGGAAACTTTCCGCTTGACTCACCGCGCGGAAACTTTCCGCTGACTCACCGCGTGGAACCTTTCCGATGGCTCACCGCGTGAACCTTTCCGTTGGCTCACCGCGTGAACCTTTCCGTTGACTCACCGCGTGAAACTTTCCGCTTGACTCACTGCGTGGAACCTTTCCGCTGGCTCACTGCGTGAACCTTTCAATTTCTCCTGGAAATACTAAGAACAGAAAGGAAAAGCATGAGATTACATGTTGGCTGGACAGAAACAAATCCTCGGTGGACGCGACCCAGGGATTTTGAAAAGTATCTGAGGACCATCTCCCAAGAGCTTGGATCTGCTGTTGGGAGAGGCCTTTTTGAGCTGCTGAGCTTGCGGCCTGACTGTTGGAGAACAGATTTAGGATGTTTCTGGAACCAAAAGCGTGTCAAGGGTTTGTTGGATTCATCCGTGAACAGGGGCAATTTTGTTTGAGAACTTCTCCATTGAAGATATGTCAGAACTGACTGGTATGGTTGGATCAGTGATGAGAGTTTAAAAATTTAGATAAAATTACCCTTTTTTATTTGGTCAGTCTCACTTTGCTTGATCAGATAAGAGAATGTTTCCCCATCTATTAATGATAAGTCGGAGATGGTGGGGTGGATTTTTTGGGTCGAATTTTGATGTGATAGTGAGTTCCGAACATCTAAGGGAACCAAAGAAGGCTAAGACAAACATGGTGTCGAGTGGTCGGGTGGTACTGAGAGGCTGGTACCCTGTGCGAGGATGTGTGTAGTGAGGATGTCTAGCATTGGGACGGATTGGCTGGGATCTTCAGATCCCTTGATCTGGAGGGAGGTCTGAGAATTATTTATCTAGAGAGAGGGAGTTAACGGAAAACTGAATGCCGCTCAGGTAACCTTTGATGAACCCTACTTGGAGGCTCTTGATGTTGTTAAGATGAGAAATGAACAAGGTAATTGAAAGGAGAGAAAAATGGACACGTAGGATTGGAGGGTCCTGAGAGAAACTTCTTGGACAATGGTATCGAGCGATGCTTCAAGGAGGGGGTTTTAACAGGAGGGTTACAGGAAAATTTGTTGCGAATAGCAAGGTACTGGAGTTGGGAATTGGTCAGCCAACTTCCTGAATTTCAGCGAGGATCTGTGCGCGGATGTTTTGGGACACTAGTGGCAGTTCCATGGCCAGGGTCGTTGGATGGCACGGGCATCTGTATTGCAGATGGAGGTGGGAGGGTTATAAACCGGGGCTGCGGATGTCGGCGGCGGCCTCACACTTGGGTTTTCCTCTGTGGTTTGGAAAGAAAAGTTAGCTGGAAGAAAATGTGGGCTTTTACTTAGGTGGACTTAAGCAGAGAAAGTCTCGTGTTTATTTGTGCCACTGGAGCTGCAGGCCACTGGACGTAGGTGGGGTTATAACCTGTTGGATAAAACTGTTGAAATGATTGGCCTGTGCAGCTAGCAGATGCAGCCTCATGCTAGTGTCTGACCTGCAGTATGTGTACTGGTTCTACTGTGTGACTCACACGGCACTTTTTAGCTGAAAAATAAATAAATAAAAACATGTATGGTACGAAATGCCCTCCCCATTGGATAGCGTGAGCTTGGCTAAGGATTGCCAGGTAATCATTTAGTTTGTGCCACCTGTGGGGGAAAGCGGAGCAGATAATTCCAGTAAAATGAGAAAGGCAATTGAACCCAGGATAAATGTATTTTTGTGGTTTTAAGGGTAACATAGAAATCTCCAGTCTAATTGGTGGTCTGGTTCGGCTGCGGGGAGCATGGAGAGAAAAGAAGGTCACGTAGGATTGGAGATTTCTGGGAGGAAACATTGCTGCTTAGGCAGTGGAGAAATTAGCCAGAGAAACTGGGCCTGTGGGAGCAGAAGGAACAGCACTGCTGTGGTAGTGGAGGAATTGACCAGAGAAACTGAGCTCCTGCGGGAGCGGAGGGAACAGCACTGCTGTGGTAGTAGAGGAATTAACGAGAGAAACTGAGCTCCTGCGGGAGCAGAGGGAACAGCACTGCTGTGGTAGTAGAGGAATTAACGAGAGAAACTGAGCTCCTGCGGGAGCAGAGGGAACAGCACTGCTGTGGTAGTGGAGGAATTGACCAGAGAAACTGAGCTGGAGCGGAGGGAACAGCACTGCTGTGGTAGTGGAGGAATTGACCAGAGAAACTGAGCTCCTGTGGGAGCAGAGGGAACAGCACTGCTGTGGTAGTGGAGGAATTGACCAGAGAAACTGAGCTCCTGTGGGAGCAGACGGAACGGCACTGCTGTGGCAGTGGAGATATTAATCAGAGAAACTGACCTCCTGTTGGAGCAGAGGGCACAGCACTGCTGTGGTAGTAGAGGAATTAACGAGAGAAACTGAGCTCCTGCGGGAGCAGAGGGAACAGCACTGCTGTGGTAGTGGAGGAATTGACCAGAGAAACTGAGCTCCTGTGGGAGCAGAGGGAACAGCACTGCTGTGGTAGTAGAGGAATTAACGAGAGAAACTGAGCTCCTGCGGGAGCAGAGGGAACAGCACTGCTGTGGTAGTGGAGGAATTAACGAGAGAAACTGAGCTCCTGCTGGAGCAGAGGGCACAGCACTGCTGTGGTAGTGGAGGAATTGACCAGAGAAACTGAGCTCCTGTGGGAGCAGAGGGAACAGCACTGCTGTAATAGTGGAGAAAATTATCCAGAGAACCTGAGTTCCTGTGGGAGCAGAAGGAACAGCACCGCTGGGGCAATAAAGAAAATTAGCCGGAGAAACTGAGTGCCTGCGGGAGAGAAAGGGGAAAGTTAGATGGACAAATGGAGAAACATATTTGTGTAACCGAATGGGACTCTTATTTTGAAATGTCCATGCCTTATTATTGCAGGAGGCTCATTCAATATCATATGGGATATAATATACAAACTTAAATTATACAACATGTAACAATATAACCACGGTGAAGAAAATGCTTTGCATGAGTGTGCCTTATTCATTGGTTCAAATGCTCTGAACTGAAGCATTCTGAAGCACTGATTTTGCAAGCCAGTATAATGCAAAACTGCACCAAATTCAGATTTTGAAATGTGAGATCTCACATTATTCAATGAAATCAGCCTTTGAATCTGCAGTGTTGTGAATTATGGTTTTTCGTCCCCAAAATATAAGATGGCATACAATAATCATTGATACAATTGTTATACAATAGCCTACTGTAGGTATTGAGGTTACATTTCAGAAAAACAGGAGCTCCCAAATACATTGTACAGTTTGCACATATCTATTTATAGTCGCAATGCGAGTATGGTCGCGCTGTGACCGAGCTTATGTGAGCATCAAGTTGAGAAATATTGAATCCAATGCAGTGATTTTCAGCTGATCCCAATGGATGATTGTTTTGGCATAACGTGTGCTGTTGCACTGCATCATTTTAGTGATTTAGCCTCACGATACAGTCACTCGCTTTACCCGCAACGTATATTTATTGTTTATCACGGCAACCCCGTTCGCGTCCTTGGTGAACACTTCTTGTGTGACAAATTATCTGTCTGGATATCTGTAACGGTTGTACACAGAGACGAAAAGACATCAAGAAAAGCTTGGTGTGCAATATACGTTATCTTAAAACAGGGACTGTTGGTAGTTCTCCCTGTTGCAAGTCTGTGCGATGTGCACTCTTCACGCTGTCTGAGCACTGCTGAAGAAGGCTTCGTATTTATACCTCTTTTGTTGATTGGCTGAGTACTCTCCACCTGTGTCAATTATCTGACATGTTCCTCCTGAACCTCGTTTAGTAAAACAGCATTTAATTATAAATGACATTAAACTGTATAATTAGCCGTCGTCTCCGTGATTTCCTAGTTTCATGAGTTTCAACCACCCCATGCCACCCCATGTTTTTTCTCACATCATAAATTAATCTACACTCAAATCAATATTTCATGACTATGCATTTATTTATGTTAGTGCCATAATCTCTTTATCATGTTTAACATTATAATGTCAGTCTATATCATTAAATACTAGTGGAAGGCATAGATTCATTTTTTTAATCTAGATTAATCTCACTGTGATCTTGAAATTAATCTAGATTAAAATGGCTTTTGAATTCTGCCAAAGGCATTCAGAATATGTGTGCTACCCAAATAATGACTGGTGCTTTCACACTTGGTTCGATTGCCTGGACCGAACCCGAGCTCAATTGCTCCCTGGACCGTGATCATATTATATTATTTGGGTCTGAACCGGGGTGCGTTTGCGTCATCAGAGCAGCAGCTGTTTATCCCATTACTTGGTAACGACGTCGAGCGAGAAGGTGACAGAATGAATAGCGTTGTTTACCTAACTTTTATATTTTTGTTTTTGAACCATTGATTTAGATACCAAAGCTTCAGTACGTAATGGCACTTGCCTCTATCTGTCGCGAATGTACTGCAAATGCTCTAAAGAACGCTGACGACGAGCAGAAATTATATGTACAGCTCTCTGATAACAGTACGTCAGTCACGCTCGTCAGGACTCGAGTAGGCTATGGTTTGCGGGTGCGCACCCAAGTTCGGAAGACAGCGTTCACGCAGATGTGGTAATTTCACAGTATACACGCAGGTTCGAAGATTTGTTCTCGCTCCCTACAGTGCAATTTGGCTAGGCAGCTATACATCCACACTAAAATATCACGGTGAAAGTCATCATAGCTTGCGTAGTATAGACCCAGCTTCCAACCCAACTTCGAGAATATATTAACGGCAATATTTTTTTATCGCCCGAGAAGAGTCTAACGTTAACGCAGCACGTTAATGCCGATAACGGCCCACCAAACTCTGAGTTTCAGAGTAGGTTTAGAGTTGACAAATCCAGATAAATCCAACCTGGTTTAGATCAAGTTCAATTGTTTCTCAAAGCTTGGTATAAACTTTCTCTGTCAACTCAGGTTCAATCCAGAGTTTGTGATTAACACTGAAGCGCGTGCAGCTGAAAGTGTGATACATGCGGCAAACAGCCAATCACTGTGTCTGTTCGATTCACTTCTCTTCTGAAGATTGAGAGATCGTTCTGAAAATTATCATGAAATTAAATGTGTTTAAAGCAGGAATAAACACTTATGCTGCAGCGTCAATTTAAGAAGGCAGCTGAAAGAATGTGACTATATCAATGCATGATGTTAATCAAAGAAATATGCCAAATAATTATAGGTTCAAAAAGAGCTCAAATAAATACACGTTGTTTAAAAGAATTTTGAATGCATGTTTTATATTTATATTAATATTTGGCTACTTGTCAATATAATATAATCATATGAATATATTATGTGAATTAAAAGTAATTATAATTCATATATTATAAATATAATAAATAATTTGCACCAAAAGATGAGCAATTTTGTCTCTAAAGTTTTTTCACTATAAACTACTTTAATTTGAGAGATACAGGTGGTGTGAGTTTTACTTGCAGCTGATTGGTCCAGTTTGAGTTTGTGATCTCTAACCCAGAATAAAACCTGCTCCAGAGCAGGTTAGCTGTGTAGTGTAAGTTACCATGGTGATTAACACTGCTAAAAACCAATCCACCTTCTTGAGCCCGAAAAAACAGAGTTTGCTCAAACTAATCTTAAAATTACCTGGGTAGCAACTGAAACCAGCTTTGTGCAACAGGCCACTGGAGTCAGGGTTAGTGTGTGTGGATGTGATCTGGAGTCAGGGTTAGTGTGTGTGGATGTGATCTGGAGTCAGGGTTAGTGTGTGTTGATGTGATCTGGAGTCAGGGTTAGTGTGTGTTGATGTGATCTGGAGTCAGGGTTAGTGTGTGTGGATGTGATCTGGAGTCAGGGTTAGTGTGTGTGGATGTGATCTGGAGTCAGGGTTAGTGTGTGGATGTGATCTGGAGTCAGGGTTAGTGTGTGTGGATGTGATCTGGAGTCAGGGTTAGTGTGTGTGGATGTGATCTGGAGTCAGGGTTAGTGTGTGTGGATGTGATCTGGAGTCAGGGTTAGTGTGTGGATGTGATCTGGAGTCAGGGTTAGTGTGTGTTGATGTGATCTGGAGTCAGGGTTAGTGTGTGTTGATGTGATCTGGAGTCAGGGTTAGTGTGTGTGGATGTGATCTGGAGTCAGGGTTAGTGTGTGTGATGTGATCTGGAGTCAGGGTTAGTGTGTGTGGATGTGATCTGGAGTCAGGGTTATTGTGTGTAGATGTGATCTGGAGTCAGGGTTAGTGTGTGTGGATGTGATCTGGAGTCAGGGTTAGTGTGTGGATGTGATCTGGAGTCAGGGTTAGTGTGTGTATATGTGATCTGGAGTCAGGGTTAGTGTGTGGATGTGATCTGGAGTCAGGGTTAGTGTGTGTGGATGTGATCTGGAGTCAGGGTTAGTGTGTGTGGATGTGATCTGGAGTCAGGGTTAGTGTGTGTGGATGTGATCTGGAGTCAGGGTTAGTGTGTGTGGATGTGATCTGGAGTCAGGGTTAGTGTGTGTGATGTGATCTGGAGTCAGGGTTCGTGTGTGTGGATGTGATCTGGAGTCAGGGTTAGTGTGTGGATGTGATCTGGAGTCAGGGTTAGTGTGTGGATGTGATCTGGAGTCAGGGTTATTGTGTGTAGATGTGATCTGGAGTCAGGGTTAGTGTGTGTGGATGTGATCTGGAGTCAGGGTTAGTGTGTGGATGTGATCTGGAGTCAGGGTTAGTGTGTGTGGATGTGATCTGGAGTCAGGGTTAGTGTGTGGATTTGATCTGGAGTCAGGGTTAGTGTGTGTATATGTGATCTGGAGTCAGGGTTAGTGTGTGTGGATGTGATCTGGAGTCAGGGTTAGTGTGTGTGGATGTGATCTGGAGTCAGGGTTAGTGTGTGTGGATGTGATCTGGAGTCAGGGTTAGTGTGTGTGGATGTGATCTGGAGTCAGGGTTAGTGTGTGTGGATGTGATCTGGAGTCAGGGTTAGTGTGTGTGGATGTGATCTGGAGTCAGGGTTAGTGTGTGTGGATGTGATCTGGAGTCAGGGTTAGTGTGTGTGGATGTGATCTGGAGTCAGGGTTAGTGTGTGGATGTGATCTGGAGTCAGGGTTATTGTGTGTAGATGTGATCTGGAGTCAGGGTTAGTGTGTGTGGATGTGATCTGGAGTCAGGGTTAGTGTGTGTGGATGTGATCTGGAGTCAGGGTTAGTGTGTGTGGATGTGATCTGGAGTCAGGGTTAGTGTGTGTGGATGTGATCTGGAGTCAGGGTTAGTGTGTGTGGATGTGATCTGGAGTCAGGGTTAGTGTGTGTGGATGTGATCTGGAGTCAGGGTTAGTGTGTGTGGATGTGATCTGGAGTCAGGGTTAGTGTGTGTGGATGTGATCTGGAGTCAGGGTTAGTGTGTGTGGATGTGATCTGGAGTCAGGGTTAGTGTGTGTGGATGTGATCTGGTGTCAGGGTTAGTGTGTGTGGATGTGATCTGGAGTCAGGGTTAGTGTGTGGATGTGATCTGGAGTCAGGGTTAGTGTGTGTGGATGTGATCTGGAGTCAGGGTTAGTGTGTGGATGTGATCTGGAGTCAGGGTTAGTGTGTGTATATGTGATCTGGAGTCAGGGTTAGTGTGTGTGGATGTGATCTGGAGTCAGGGTTAGTGTGTGTGGATGTGATCTGGAGTCAGGTTAGTGTGTGTGGATGTGATCTGGAGTCAGGGTTAGTGTGTGTGGATGTGATCTGGAGTCAGGGTTAGTGTGTGTGGATGTGATCTGGTGTCAGGGTTAGTGTGTGGATGTGATCTGGTGTCAGGGTTAGTGTGTGTGGATGTGATCTGGAGTCAGGGTTAGTGTGTGTGGATGTGATCTGGAGTCAGGGTTAGTGTGTGTGGATGTGATCTGGAGTCAGGGTTAGTGTGTGTGGATGTGATCTGGTGTCAGGGTTAGTGTGTGTGGATGTGATCTGGTGTCAGGGTTAGTGTGTGTGGATGTGATCTGGAGTCAGGGTTAGTGTGTGTGGATGTGATCTGGAGTCAGGGTTAGTGTGTGTGGATGTGATCTGGAGTCAGGGTTAGTGTGTGTGGATGTGATCTGGAGTCAGGGTTAGTGTGTGGATGTGATCTGGAGTCAGGGTTAGTGTGTGTATATGTGATCTGGAGTCAGGGTTAGTGTGTGTGGATGTGATCTGGAGTCAGGGTTAGTGTGTGTGGATGTGATCTGGAGTCAGGGTTAGTGTGTGTGGATGTGATCTGGAGTCAGGGTTAGTGTGTGTTGATGTGATCTGGAGTCAGGGTTAGTGTGTGTGGATGTGATCTGGAGTCAGGGTTAGTGTGTGTGGATGTGATCTGGAGTCAGGGTTAGTGTGTGTGGATGTGATCTGGAGTCAGGGTTAGTGTGTGTGGATGTGATCTGGAGTCAGGGTTAGTGTGTGGATGTGATCTGGAGTCAGGGTTAGTGTGTGTGGATGTGATCTGGAGTCAGGGTTAGTGTGTGTGGATGTGATCTGGAGTCAGGGTTAGTGTGTGTGGATGTGATCTGGAGTCAGGGTTAGTGTGTGGATGTGATCTGGAGTCAGGGTTAGTGTGTGGATGTGATCTGGAGTCAGGGTTAGTGTGTGTATATGTGATCTGGAGTCAGGGTTAGTGTGTGTGGATGTGATCTGGAGTCAGGGTTAGTGTGTGTGTGGATGTGATCTGGAGTCAGGGTTAGTGTGTGTGGATGTGATCTGGAGTCAGGGTTAGTGTGTGTGGATGTGATCTGGAGTCAGGGTTAGTGTGTGTGGATGTGATCTGGAGTCCGCTGTAGAGATTCAAAGAGCAGCTGCTCGCAGGCGTAAGGGGAGCGATTACACTGATAAACTGCCAATAAAAGGCTGGAATTGAGTTCTTCTGTGAATACTTCTCCTTCTGGTCCACAGATGATTAGAAATGACCTCCTTGACCTCTCTCTGCTTCTTCCTCTCTCCCGTTATTTATTATTTATGATCTATTACTGTATTACATCTCTCAGGAAGGCTGTGTGAAGGGCGTGGAGCTAGCGGCCGATCACAGGGACTAACGGAGGAGTGTGTGTGAATGCCTCAATGCTTATTTAATGCCAGTTAACGTCTCAACCGACAGATCCTCGTGCTTACACCCAGATCCTGTCTGGAGGATTGCAGGGAAACCCAATCCTTTGAGGACAGCTTACATCCGCCGGCTTTAACAGTATAGATTGCTGTTTTTCTCACTGCCTCTTCCCTGTTTTCCTCTTTCCTCGCTGTTTGCGTTGTTAAATAATTAATTAATGGCGGTCGGTTTGGCCGTCCAAAACCTTCATTTATATCTTATGATAGTTATCTTTAATATTCCATGAACACTTCACCTAACTTCATGTATTCAGTGAAGAATTGTTCAGATGTTTATATGTGATCAATTAGATTTCATATGTGTTTCTCATGTGTCGATTGGACATTATAAAACTGATAGTTCTGACTCTAACATAAACACAGTTCCACTAATACACAAGATTATTTGATTGGAGAGTTTATTATCACTAAGACATGTGACTTTATATAGAACTGACTTTTATTATATCGTGTTTCGGCTGAACACCTCTTGCTTGTGGTAAAATCACTGAATGCTTGTCAGCTGCTGGTTTATTGCTTTATTTTAAAGACTATGAAAGAGTCAGTCCCATGTTTTCAGATAGTGTAATGAGAATAAAGTCGTAATCTCGAGATTAAAGTCATAAAGGCTTTCTTTTCCATCTCGGTTCATCCTGAGCCAAAACTATTTCATAATTTCATTCAAAAATAGGCATTATACTAACGAAAATCAACCCACTCCCAACCATAACCAGGCATAAATTATGCATAAAACATCCAAATGCTCTCCAAACTGACGACACTAAACATATTTAACTGCCCATATTTTAATTGAAACTGTGTCACAACAGAAACACTGTGAATAAATCAAATGATTTCACTCAATTAGTCTGTTAGGTTTTAATGAGAAGCAAAGATGTCTGAAAAGTAATTGATTTCATGTACCCCATGAATCACAGTAAGTATTCAATGTAAAAATAAATAAATACGTTTAAAAGGAAATATATACAAGAAACTTTGATTTTCAATGTAATATAATGTCCCCATGAAATAATCACTATTTTCCAGACAGAAAATCTTTTAACCTCAATTTTTGTCCGATTAAATCACACAAATGTTAATATTCAGATGAAGTAACAAAATGAAGAAGTGCACATGCATTCATAAGAGGAGATTTAGTGGCATCTGTGATGAAGAGAGAAGGTTGCTCTGGGTTTGCAGCTGTGATCGGGTCACAGAAACACACAGAGATGGAGGAACTGATCAAGAGCACGTGGCGGATATGGGGCGGTGGTTTGAGGTTTCAGAAGGAATGCTCAGGATCTTTGCCCTGGCTCACTTTACTCTTGGCCAGCAGGAGAGACTTCAGACAAGAACAGCTTTGTTCATTCATTCGCCTCGCTCGCTTCCCAGCTCATGTTCAGCAGAATCAACCTCTGTGTAAATCAGGCAGAAATACATCTTATGTTCATTGAACACAAGAGATGTAGTCACGTTGAGCTAATATGCAGGAAATACTATAGAACAGATAGTATTATTCAGAAACAACAGAAGCAATACGAGTCAAACGCTTCTGTCTGTGTGGATCTGAAGAATCCCAATTGTAGCACATAATATCCATTGAATGTCAAACTCAACTGCATACGTGGCTCATGGGAACTCATTTCACACATGAAGAGAGGGTTTATACAGAAGTCTTCACTACAAAAACAGAAAACATATCTTAATTAGACTTTTGTCTTGTTCTCTAGTAAAAAAGGTTCCTAACTGACGACGAAGACTTGACAGAGCAGCCTTCGAGTGTTAGACGGTATTCTAGGTATCTACGTGCGGAGGCTTCTGGTCCAATAATTAGAAATTTAGTTTTTTCTGAATTAAGTTGCAGGAAATTACAAGTTATCCAGTTTTTTATATCATCTATACATTCCGTTAATCTTGTGAATTGGTTAGTTTCTTTAGGGTGTGAAGAAATATAGAGCTGAGTATCATCAGCATAACAATGAAATCTAACGCCATGCTTCCTAATGATATCTCCCAGTGGTAGAATGTACACGGTGAAGAGCAACGGCCCTAGCACTGAGCCCTGCTGTACTCCATACTGAATTTGTGATCGTTTTGACATCTCTTAATTTATTGCTTCAAACTGATAACGGTCAGATAGGTTATAATTTAATGCCTACATAATCCTCGAGTCTATTCAAAAGAATTTTATGGTCAATAGTATCGAATGCAGCGCTTAGATCGAGTAACACTGCGTCTGCACAGACTCTATGGCCAGCTTTAACTCTTCAACTCAACTGTATCCCGATCTTCAAGCAGAAGGAACTGGATGAAATATTCCAGATGATATCAATCCACACTCTGACCTGTGATGCCTAAATCATAATCACACACTGTTCGTTGGCCAGAGGAGATCTGATCGACTGATGGTTTCTCCTGAGGGTTTCCTCCATTCTCTCACTGACAGAGTTTGGGTTCTTGCCTCTGTTTCTGGCTTGTTTAATCAGGGACACTTAATATTCTTATATAGAATACACTTAATATTCAATATTATTAATCTGCCTGTGTGAGAAGTGAGCTGAGCTGATGATGAATTCACTGTTTTCTGCAGAGCAACTCTATAGATGAAACTCATTTAATAATTGATGATCTTTACACAGTTATTGAACCGAAATCAATACTGAACTCAATTAATAATGGTTTAATAATGTCTTTTAAGCATAATTGAATCATTGTTTTCCTGTTTATCCCTTTAAAGCTGCTTTGAAACAGTCTCTACTGTATAAAGAGCTATAGAAGTACAGGTGACGTGACTTAGCATCCTAAAAAGATTATTTCTCATCAAGTTTATGATTGTGAGGAACAAATGTCATTCTCATGACAATTAATGGCACATGAATAAGGTTTTCTTGATGGTGTTTTGTAGATTGATCTGTATGCACAGAGTGACCTGAAGAAGGGCCTGCATCTCTTTGGGACTGAAGGAAACATCGGCCTGACCAACGCCTGGAGCATCGTCCAAACTGATGTGAGTTTGCTGGATTCAATGTGCAGTTATTGTTATTATTTCCCAAAGCTTCACAAGATATAGTGATGGTGATGAGAGTGGCTCTGTGTCGTAGTTTCGCTGCTGTGGAGTGACCAATCACACAGACTGGTTTCACGTGTACAACGCCACGCGTGTGCCGGACTCCTGCTGTCTGGAGTACAGCGATAACTGCGGCCTGGAGAACCCCGGCACCTGGTGGACAGCTGTAAGAAACACCGTGACTGATCTGGGCAAACACTCACACATAACACGACTGGAATCACACAGTTAGAAACGACTGATAAGACCATGAGCAAAGGGGTTCAAGCACACAATCATCTGACAAACACGCTGATGTATGATCCTAGTGAAGCAGGATAAGAAAGAAAGCTTGTTTTGTGTCTGAAAACTGTCATGGCTGTCCATCTCTTCCCAGTAAAGCTGAACACGTTACTCGTGTGTGTATGAGTGACGGAGTGTGTTTGTGTGTTAACACGTTACTCGTGTGTGTATGAGTGACGGAGTGTGTTTGTGTGTTAACACGTTACTCGTGTGTGTATGAGTGATGGAGTGTGTTTGTGTGTTAACACGTTACTTGTGTAAGTATGAGTGACGGAGTGTGTTTGTGTGTTAACACGTTACTCCTGTGTGTATGAGTGATGGAGTGTGTTTGTGTGTTAACACGTTACTCGTGTGTGTATGAGTGATGGAGTGTGTTTGTGTGTTAACACGTTACTTGTGTAAGTATGAGTGACGGAGTGTGTTTGTGTGTTAACACGTTACTCCTGTGTGTATGAGTGATGGAGTGTGTTTGTGTGTTAACACGTTACTCGTGTGTGTATGAGTGATGGAGTATGTTTGTGTGTTAACACGTTACTCGTGTGTGTATGAGTGATGGAGTGTGTTTGTGTGTTAACACGTTACTCGTGTGTGTGTATGGAGTGACGGAGTGTGTTTGTGTGTTAACACGTTACTCGTGTGTATGAGTGACGGAGTGTGTTTGTGTGTTAACACGTTACTCGTGTGTGTATGAGTGACGGAGTGTGTTTGTGTGTTAACACGTTACTCGTGTGTGTATGAGTGATGGAGTGTGTTTGTGTGTTAACACGTTACTGTGTGTGTATGAGTGACGGAGTGTGTTTGTGTGTTAACACGTTACTCGTGTGTGTATGAGTGACAGAGTGTGTTTGTGTGTTAACACGTGACTCGTGTGTGTATGAGTGACGGAGTGTGTTTGTGTGTTAACACGTTACTCGTGTGTGTATGAGTGATGGAGTGTGTTTGTGTGTTAACACGTTACTCGTGTGTGTGTATGAGTGATGGAGTGTGTTTGTGTGTTAACACGTTACTTGTGTAAGTATGAGTGACGGAGTGTGTTTGTGTGTTAACACGTTACTCCTGTGTGTATGAGTGATGGAGTGTGTTTGTGTGTTAACACGTTACTCGTGTGTATGAGTGATGGAGTATGTTTGTGTGTTAACACGCTACTCGTGTGTGTATGAGTGATGGAGTGTGTTTGTGTGTTAACACGCTACTCGTGTGTGTGTATGAGTGACGGAGTGTGTTTGTGTGTTAACACGTTACTCGTGTGTATGAGTGACGGAGTGTGTTTGTGTGTTAACACGCTACTCGTGTGTATGAGTGACGGAGTGTGTTTGCGTGTTAACACGTTACTCGTGTGTGTGTATGGAGTGATAGAGTGTGTTTGTGTGTTAACACGTTACTCATGTGTATGGGTGATGGAGTGTGTTTGTGTGTTATCACGCTACTCGTGTGTGTATGAGTGATGGAGTGTGTTTGTGTGTTAACACGTTACTCGTGTGTGTATGAGTGATGGAGTGTGTTTGTGTGTTAACACGTTACTTGTGTAAGTATGAGTGACGGAGTGTGTTTGTGTGTTAACACGTTACTCCTGTGTGTATGAGTGATGGAGTGTGTTTGTGTGTTAACACGTTACTCGTGTGTGTATGAGTGATGGAGTGTGTTTGTGTGTTAACACGTTACTCGTGTGTGTATGAGTGACGGAGTGTGTTTTTGTGTTAACACGTTACTCGTGTGTGTATGAGTGACAGAGTGTGTTTGTGTGTTAACACGTGACTCGTGTGTGTGTATGAGTGACGGAGTGTGTTTGTGTGTTAACACGTTACTCGTGTGTGTATGAGTGATGGAGTGTGTTTGTGTGTTAACACGTTACTCGTGTGTGTATGAGTGATGGAGTGTGTTTGTGTGTTAACACGTTACTCGTGTGTGTATGAGTGACGGAGTGTGTTTGTGTGTTAACACGTTACTGTGGTGTGTGTATGAGTGACAGAGTGTGTTTGTGTGTTAACACGTGACTCGTGTGTATGAGTGACGGAGTGTGTTTGTGTGTTAACACGCTACTCGTGTGTGTATGAGTGATGGAGTGTGTTTGTGTGTTAACACGTTACTCGTGTGTGTATGAGTGATGGAGTGTGTTTGTGTGTTAACACGTTACTTGTGTAAGTATGAGTGACGGAGTGTGTTTGTGTGTTAACACGTTACTCCTGTGTGTATGAGTGATGGAGTGTGTTTGTGTGTTAACACGTTACTCGTGTGTGTATGAGTGATGGAGTATGTTTGTGTGTTAACACGCTACTCGTGTGTGTATGAGTGATGGAGTGTGTTTGTGTGTTACTCGTGTGTGTATGAGTGACGGAGTGTGTTTGTGTGTTAACACGTTACTCGTGTGTGTATGAGTGACGGAGTGTGTTTGTGTGTTAACACGTTACTCGTGTGTGTATGAGTGACGGAGTGTGTTTGCGTGTTAACACGTTACTCGTGTGTGTATGAGTGATAGAGTGTGTTTGTGTGTTAACACGTTACTCATGTGTGTATGGGTGATGGAGTGTGTTTGTGTGTTATCACGTTACTCGTGTGTGTATGGAGTGATGGAGTGTGTTTGTGTGTTAACACGTTACTCGTGTGTGTATGAGTGATGGAGTGTGTTTGTGTGTTAACACGTTACTTGTGTAAGTATGAGTGACGGAGTGTGTTTGTGTGTTAACACGTTACTCCTGTGTGTATGAGTGATGGAGTGTGTTTGTGTGTTAACACGTTACTCGTGTGTGTATGAGTGATGGAGTATGTTTGTGTGTTAACACGTTACTCGTGTGTGTATGAGTGATGGAGTGTGTTTGTGTGTTAACACGTTACTCGTGTGTGTATGAGTGACGGAGTGTGTTTGTGTGTTAACACGTTACTCGTGTGTGTATGGAGTGACGGAGTGTGTTTGTGTGTTAACACGTTACTCGTGTGTGTATGAGTGATGGAGTGTGTTTGTGTTAGTGTGTGTGTATGAGTGACGGAGTGTGTTTGTGTGTTAACACGTTACTGTGTGTATGAGTGACGGAGTGTGTTTGTGTGTTAACACGTTACTCGTGTGTGTATGAGTGACGGAGTGTGTTTGTGTGTTAACACGTTACTCGTGTGTGAATGAGTGACGGAGTGTGTTTGTGTGTTAACACGTTACTCCTGTGTGTATGAGTGATGGAGTGTGTTTGTGTGTTAACACGTTATTCATGTGTGTATGAGTGATGGAGTGTGTTTGTGTGTTAACACGTTACTCGTGTGTGTATGAGTGATGGAGTGTGTTTGTGTGTTAACACGTTACTGCGTGTGTGTATGGAGTGACGGAGTGTGTTTGTGTGTTAACACGTTACTCGCGTGTGTATGAGTGACGGAGTGTGTTTGTGTGTTAACACGTTACTCGTGTGTGTATGAGTGACAGAGTGTCTTTGTGTGTTAACACGTTACTCGTGTGTGTATGAGTGACGGAGTGTGTTTGTGTGTTAACACGTTACTCGTGTGTGTATGAGTGATGGAGTGTGTTTGTGTGTTAACACGTTACTCGTGTGTATGAGTGATAGAGTGTGTTTGTGTGTTAACACGTTACTCACATGTGTATGAGTGATGGAGTGTGTTTGTGTGTTAACACGTTACTCGTGTGTATGAGTGACGGAGTGTGTTTGTGTGTTAACACGTTACTCACGCGTGTATGGGTGATGGAGTGTGTTTGTGTGTTAACACGTTACTCGTGTGTGTATGAGTGATGGAGTGTGTTTGTGTGTTAACACGTTACTCACGCGTGTATGGGTGATGGAGTGTGTTTGTGTGTTAACACGTTACTCACATGTGTATGAGTGATGGAGTGTGTTTGTGTGTTAACATGTTACTCACGCGTGTATGGGTGATGGAGTGTGTTATCACGTTACTCATGTGTGTATGGGTGACGGAGTGTGTTTGTGTGTTATCACGTTACTCATGTGTGTATGGGTGACGGAGTGTGTTTGTGTGTTAACACGTTACTCACGTGTATGGGTGACGGAGTGTGTTTGTGTGTTAACATGTTACTCACGTGTATGGGTGATGGAGTGTGTTTGTGTGTTATCACGTTACTCATGTGTGTATGGGTGAAGGAGTGTGTTTGTGTGTTAACACGTTACTCACGCGTGTATGGGTGACTGAGTGTGTTTGTGTGTTAACACGTTACTCATGCGTGTATGGGTGATAGAGTGTGTTTGTGTGTTAACACGTTACTCATGCGTGTATGGGTGATGGAGTGTGTTTGTGTGTTAACACGTTACTCACATGTGTATGAGTGATGGAGTGTGTTTGTGTGTTAACACGTTACTCACGCGTGTATGGGTGATGGAGTGTGTTTGTGTGTTAACACGTTACTCACGCTTGTATGGGTGATGGAGTGTGTTTGTGTGTTAACACGTTACTCATGCGTGTATGGGTGATGGAGTGTGTTTGTGTGTTATCACGTTATTCATGTGTGTATGGGTGATGGAGTGTGTTTGTGTGTTATCACGTTATTCATGTGTGTATGGGTGATGGAGTGTGTTTGTGTTATCACGTTATTCATGTGTGTATGGGTGATGGAGTGTGTTTGTGTGTTATCACGTTATTCATGTGTGTATGGGTGATGCAGTGTGTTTGTGTGTTAACACGTTACTCACATGTGTATGAGTGATGGAGTGTGTTTGTGTGTTAACACGTTACTCATGCGTGTATGGGTGATGGAGTGTGTTTGTGTGTTAACACGTTACTCACATGTGTATGAGTGATGGAGTGTGTTTGTGTGTTAACACGTTACTCACATGTGTATGAGTGATGGAGTGTGTTTGTGTGTTAACACATTACTCATGTGTGTATGGGTGATGGAGTGTGTTTGTGTGTTAACACGTTACTCGTGTGTGTATGAGTGATGGAGTGTGTTTGTGTGTTAACACGTTACTCACGCGTGTATGAGTGATGGAGTGTGTTTGTGTGTTAACACGTTACTCACGTGTGTATGGGTGATGGAGTGTGTTTGTGTGTTAACACGTTACTCACGCAGCGTGTATGGGTGATAGAGTGTGTTTGTGTGTTAACACGTTACTCATGCGTGTATGGGTGATAGAGTGTGTTTGTGTGTTAACACGTTACTCATGCGTGTATGGGTGATAGAGTGTGTTTGTGTGTTAACACGTTACTCACGTGTATGGGTGACGGAGTGTGTTTGTGTGTTAACACGTTACTCACATGTGTATGAGTGATGGAGTGTGTTTGTGTGTTATCACGTTACTCATGTGTGTATGGGTGATGGAGTGTGTTTGTGTGTTATCACGTTACTCATGTGTGTATGGGTGATGGAGTGTGTTTGTGTGTTAAGATCGTTACTCACATGTGTATGAGTGATGGAGTGTGTTTGTGTGTTAACACGTTACTCACATGTGTATGAGTGATGGAGTGTGTTTGTGTGTTAACACATTACTCATGTGTGTATGGGTGATGGAGTGTGTTTGTGTGTTAACACGTTACTCACATGTGTATGAGTGATGGAGTGTGTTTGTGTGTTAACACGTTACTCACGCTTGTATGAGTGATGGAGTGTGTTTGTGTGTTAACACGTTACTCACGTGTGTATGGGTGATGGAGTGTGTTTGTGTGTTAACACGTTACTCACACGTGTATGGGTGATGGAGTGTGTTTGTGTGTTATCACGTTACTCATGTGTGTATGAGTGACGGAGTGTGTTTGTGTCTTAACACGTTACTCACGCGTGTATGGGTGATAGAGTGTGTTCGTGTGTTAACACGTTACTCACGCGTGTATGGGTGATAGAGTGTGTTTGTGTGTTAACACGTTACTCACACGTGTATGGGTGATGGAGTGTGTTTGTGTGTTATCACGTTACTCATGTGTGTATGGGTGATGGAGTGTGTTTGTGTGTTAACACGTTACTCGGCGTGTATGGGTGATGGAGTGTTTTGTGTGTTAACACGTTACTCACATGTGTATGGGTGATGGAGTGTGTTTGTGTGTTAACACGTTACTCACATGTGTATGAGTGATGGAGTGTGTTTGTGTGTTAACACGTTACTCAGCGTGTATGGGTGACGGAGTGTGTTTGTGTGTTAACACGTTACTGACGTGTATGGGTCGGAGTGTGTTTGTGTGTTAACACGTTACTCACGCGTGTATGGGGTGATGGAGTATGTTTGTGTGTTAACACGTTACTCACATGTGTATGGGTGATGGAGTGTGTTTGTGTGTTAACACGTTACTCACATGTGTATGGGTGATGGAGTGTGTTTGTGTGTTAACACGTTACTCATGTGTGTATGGGTGATGGAGTGTGTTTGTGTGTTAACACGTTACTCGCGCGTGTATGGGTGATGGAGTGTTTTTGTGTGTTAACACGTTACTCACATGTGTATGGGTGATGGAGTGTGTTTGTGTGTTAACACGTTACTCACATGTGTATGAGTGATGGAGTGTGTTTGTGTGTTAACACACTCACGCGTATGGGTGAGTGTGTTTGTGTGTTAACACGTTACTGACGCGTGTATGGGTGGAGTGTGTTTTGTGTGTTAACACGTTACTCACGCGTGTATGGGTGATGGAGTGTGTTTGTGTGTTAACACGTTACTCACATGTGTATGAGTGATGGAGTGTGTTTGTGTTAACACGTTACTCACACGTGTATGGGTGATGGAGTATGTTTGTGTGTTAACACGTTACTCAGCGTGTATGGGTGACGGAGTGTGTTTGTGTGTTAAAACGTTACTCACATGTGTATGAGTGATGGAGTGTGTTTGTGTGTTAACACGTTACTCACACGCGTGTATGGGTGATGGAGTGTGTTTGTGTGTTAACACGCTACTCACGCGTGTATGGGTGATAGAGTGTGTTTGTGTGTTAACACGTTACTCACGCGTGTATGGGTGATAGAGTGTGTTTGTGTGTTAACACGTTACTCAGCGTGTATGGGTGATAGAGTGTGTTTGTGTGTTAACACGTTACTCACACGTGTATGGGTGATGGAGTGTTTGTGTGTTATCACGTTACTCATGTGTGTATGGGTGATGGAGTGTGTTTGTGTGTTAACACGTTACTCACGCGTGTATGGGTGATAGAGTGTGTTTGTGTGTTAACACGTTACTCCACACGCGTGTATGGGTGATAGAGTGTGTTTGTGTGTTAACACGTTACTCACACGTGTATGGGTGATGGAGTGTGTTTGTGTGTTATCACGTTACTCATGTGTGTATGGGTGATGGAGTGTGTTTGTGTGTTAACACGTTACTCGTGTATGGGTGATGGAGTGTGTTTGTGTGTTAACACGTTACTCACATGTGTATGGGTGATGGAGTGTGTTTGTGTGTTAACACGTTACTCACATGTGTATGAGTGATGGAGTGTGTTTGTGTGTTAACACGTTACTCACATGTGTATGGGTGATGGAGTGTGTTAACACGTTACTCAGGCGTGTATGGGTGACGGAGTGTGTTTGTGTGTTAACACGTTACTCACGCGTGTATGGGTGACGGAGTTTGTTTGTGTGTTAACACGTTACTCACGCGTGTATGGGTGATGGAGTGTGTTTGTGTGTTAACACGTTACTCACACGTGTATGGGTGATGGAGTGTTTTTGTGTGTTAACACGTTACTCACACGTGTATGGGTGATGGAGTATGTTTGTGTGTTAACACGTTACTCATGCGTGTATGGGTGATAGAGTGTGTTTGTGTGTTAACACGTTACTCACGCGTGTATGGGTGACGGAGTGTGTTTGTGTGTTAACACGTTACTCACATGTGTATGAGTGATGGAGTGTGTTTGTGTGTTAACACGTTACTCACGCGTGTATGGGTGATGGAGTATGTTTGTGTGTTAACACGTTACTCACGCTTGTATGGGTGATGGAGTGTGTTTGTGTGTTAACACGTTACTCACACGTGTATGGGTGATGGAGTGTGTTTGTGTGTTAACACGTTACTCACACGCGTGTATGGGTGATGGAGTATGTTTGTGTGTTAACATGTTACTCACACGTGTATGGGTGATGGAGTGTGTTTGTGTGTTATCACGTTACTCATGTGTGTATGGGTGATGGAGTATGTTTGTGTGTTAACACGTTACTCACGTGTATGGGTGATGGAGTGTGTTTGTGTGTTAACACGTTACTCACGCGTGTATGGGTGATAGAGTGTGTTTGTGTGTTATCACGTTACTCGCGTGTATGGGTGATAGAGTGTGTTTGTGTGTTATCACGTTACTCATGTGTGTATGGGTGATGGAGTGTGTTTGTGTGTTATCACGTTACTCACGCGTGTATGGGTGATAGAGTGTGTTTGTGTGTTATCAAGTTACTCACGCGTGTATGGGTGATAGAGTGTGTTTGTGTGTTATCACGTTACTCACGCGTGTATGGGTGATAGAGTGTGTTTGTGTGTTATCACGTTACTCATGTGTGTATGGGTGATGGAGTGTGTTTGTGTGTTATCACGTTACTCATGTGTGTATGAGTGATGGAGTGTGTTTGTGTGTTAACACGTTACTCACGCTGCGTGTATGGGTGATAGAGTGTGTTTGTGTGTTATCACGTTACTCATGTGTGTATGGGTGATGGAGTGTGTTTGTGTGTTATCACGTTACTCATGTGTGTATGGGTGATGGAGTGTGTTTGTGTGTTAACACGTTACTCACGCGTGTATGGGTGACGGAGTGTGTTTGTGTGTTATCACGTTACTCGCACGTGTATGGGTGACGGAGTGTGTTTGTGTGTTAACACGTTACTCATGTGTGTATGGGTGATGGAGTGTGTTTGTGTGTTATCACGTTACTCATGTGTGTATGGGTGATGGAGTGTGTTTGTGTGTTATCACGTTACTCACATGTGTATGAGTGATGGAGTGTGTTTGTGTGTTAACACGTTACTCATGTGTGTATGGGTGATAGAGTGTGTTTGTGTGTTATCACGTTACTCATGTGTGTATGGGTGATGGAGTGTGTTTGTGTGTTATCACGTTACTCACATGTGTATGAGTGATGGAGTGTGTTTGTGTGTTAACACACTCGTGTGTGTATGAGTGACGGAGTGTGTTTGTGTGTTATCACGTTACTCACACGTATGGGTGATGGAGTGTGTTTGTGTGTTATCACGTTACTCATGTGTGTATGGGTGATAGAGTGTGTTTGTGTGTTATCACGTTACTCATGTGTGTATGAGTGATGGAGTGTGTTTGTGTTATCACGTTACTCACATGTGTATGGGTGATGGAGTGTGTTTGTGTGTTATCACGTTACTCATGTGTGTATGGGTGATGGAGTGTGTTTGTGTGTTATCACGTTACTCACACGTGTATGGGTGATGGAGTGTGTTTGTGTGTTATCACGTTACTCATGTGTGTATGGGTGATAGAGTGTGTTTGTGTGTTATCACGTTACTCATGTGTGTATGAGTGATGGAGTGTGTTTGTGTGTTAACACGTTACTCAGCGTGTATGGGTGATAGAGTGTGTTTGTGTGTTATCACGTTACTCATGTGTGTATGGGTGATGGAGTGTGTTTGTGTGTTATCACGTTACTCATGTGTGTATGGGTGATGGAGTGTGTTTGTGTGTTATCACGTTACTCACATGTGTATGAGTGATGGAGTGTGTTTGTGTGTTAACACGTTACTCATGTGTGTATGGGTGATAGAGTGTGTTTGTGTGTTATCACGTTACTCATGTGTGTATGAGTGATGGAGTGTGTTTGTGTGTTAACACGTTACTCACGCGTGTATGGGTGATAGAGTGTGTTTGTGTGTTATCACGTTACTCATGTGTGTATGGGTGATGGAGTGTGTTTGTGTGTTATCACGTTACTCATGTGTGTATGGGTGATGGAGTGTTTGTGTGTTAACACGTTACTCACGCGTGTATGGGTGACGGAGTGTGTTTGTGTGTTATCACGTTACTGCGTGTATGGGTGATGGAGTGTGTTTGTGTGTTATCACGTTACTCATGTGTGTATGGGTGATGGAGTGTGTTTGTGTGTTATCACGTTACTCATGTGTGTATGGGTGATGGAGTGTGTTTGTGTGTTAACACGTTACTCAGCGTGTATGGGTGACGGAGTGTGTTTGTGTGTTATCACGTTACTCACGCGTGTATGGGTGACGGAGTGTGTTTGTGTGTTATCACGTTACTCGCACGTGTATGGGTGATGGAGTGTGTTTGTGTGTTATCACGTTACTCATGTGTGTATGGGTGATGGAGTGTGTTTGTGTGTTATCACGTTACTCATGTGTGTATGGGTGACGGAGTGTGTTTGTGTGTTATCACGTTACTCGCGCGTGTATGGGTGATGGAGTGTGTTTGTGTGTTAACACGTTACTCACGCGTGTATGGGTGATGGAGTGTGTTTGTGTGTTAACACGTTACTCACATGTGTATGAGTGATGGAGTGTGTTTGCGTGTTATCACGTTACTCATGTGTGTATGGGTGATAGAGTGTGTTTGTGTGTTAACACGTTACTCGCACGTGTATGGGTGATGGAATGTGTTTGTGTGTTATCACGTTACTCATGTGTGTATGGGTGATGGAGTGTGTTTGTGTGTTAACACGTTACTCACATGTGTATGAGTGATGGAGTGTGTTTGCGTGTTATCACGTTACTCATGTGTGTATGGGTGATAGAGTGTGTTTGTGTGTTAACACGTTACTCATGTGTGTATGGGTGATGGAGTGTGTTTGTGTGTTATCACGTTACTCACATGTGTATGGGTGATGGAGTGTGTTTGCGTGTTAACACGTTACTCACATGTGTATGGGTGATGGAGTGTGTTTGTGTGTTAACACGTTACTCACATGTGTATGGGTGATGGAGTGTGTTTGCGTGTTAACACGTTACTCACATGTGTATGGGTGATGGAGTGTGTTTGCGTGTTAACACGTTACTCACATGTGTATGGGTGATGGAGTGTGTTTGTGTGTTAACACGTTACTCACATGTGTATGGGTGATGGAGTGTGTTTGTGTGTTATCACGTTACTCATGTGTGTATGGGTGATGGAGTGTGTTTGTGTGTTATCACGTTACTCATGTGTGTATGGGTGATGGAGTGTGTTTGTGTGTTAACACGTTACTCACATGTGTATGGGTGATGGAGTGTGTTTGCGTGTTAACACGTTACTCACATGTGTATGAGTGATGGAGTGTGTTTGTGTGTTATCACGTTACTCATGTGTGTATGGGTGATGGAGTGTGTTTGTGTGTTATCACGTTACTCATGTGTGTATGGGTGATGGAGTGTGTTTGTGTGTTATCACGTTACTCATGTGTGTATGGGTGATGGAGTGTGTTTGTGTGTTAACACGTTACTCACATGTGTATGGGTGATGGAGTGTGTTTGTGTGTTAACACGTTACTCACATGTGTATGGGTGATGGAGTGTGTTTGTGTGTTAACACGTTACTCACATGTGTATGAGTGATGGAGTGTGTTTGCGTGTTACAGCCATGTTACGAGCGGGTGAAGGGCTGGCTGCAGGAGAATCTGGTGGCGCTGTGGATCTTTGCGCTCTGCACGGCTCTCACACAGGTACTAAACACTTCACAGCACAATGATCAATATATGATAAAGATCTCTATTATTGATCATTATTTACATGCGTTTGTGTTTTCAGATCCTGGGGCTCGTGTTCTCCATGACCATATTCTGTCATGCGGTGAAAGTGGACACGTTCTATGCATAGAGACGCGGTTCAGGACCGACCATCTCAGCCCTTTCTGCTTCATCTTCGTCTTTATCGCTGTAGCAATCGATCGTGACATTTTGCTAACACTCTGCTATTTGCAACATGGTTTTATAATTCAATTCAACTTAAAAAATGACAAATTGATCTTTATTGTGAATATTTACTGGACAATTTGTCCATTTGTGAAGAAAATATAGCAATGTTAAACTACAGTAACTAATGTCATGATTTTATATTTGTACAATTTCATATTAATACATATATGAACTACAGCCATTTATATTTATTCAGAGTGTTCTCAGTAGAGTCAAAAGGCAAGATATTTAGATCATGTAGATCTGAGACAGTGTTCAAAGCAAAAGCATTAATAAAACAGAAGGAAGACTTTAGTTGAGCCCTGAATGCTGTTCCTCAAAGATGATTCAGTGAAAGAGCCACAGCACAGGTTACTACATCTACAGTACAGAGCAGAAGCATGTCTGGTAATCAGGTGTACTCATCCTTTTTCTTAAATAGGTTTAAAGGTGGAAATATGAGGTTCGTCATTATATAACACTTTTTTTGTCAATAATTTATTTGAACATGTAGTACATTAGTAGATTCAACTGCTTTATTATAATCCGCCATCACTGTTAATCTTATTATTAGTTTCTGCTGTTGTTACATTTATTAAATACTTAACACCTGATTTTGTAACCCCTGTCAGTAAATGAAACATGTTTTTGCTAGTGTGCTGGAGGGGATTATGGATGTTAAAATAGGGGTTGGGAAGCACTAGCCCCACCTGTCAATCACTGCTTCAAGCTGGATCTGGTTTCCCATAATATTTACAGTCAAGAGATCCCGTGTGTCAGTGTAGATTTGGGAATAGAGCTCATGAACCACTCCTTCGGGGCGGCTTTTCTCCCTTGATGTGCACTTTTGCCAAGTCTGCAATGTCTTTATGCAACTGAAATACAGACTTGGAGCGAAAGCGTTCAGGGAGCCGGAGGAGGAAGACGAGGAAGAGCAATGAAGAGTCTATTAGTGTTCACACATTGAAAGATGACCATACACAATCAAATGCAATTAAAACACATATTTTACTTTTTTAGGTTATTACGGTTTCTATTTTTTCTATAGTGTGGTAAACATGAAACCCAGATGTTCTACAAAAGACTGGTCGCCACCTCCTGGAGTAATGATGTACTGATGCATCTACAGCGAATCTATTTGCTCAACTGATTCAAAGTTTGACTCACTTGGTACTTCTGTGATCAGATCGTCTGAATTAGTTCAGGAACTAAGAGATAACTGGAGCCGGAGGACGGATGCTTGTCTAATGGATGAACTGTTCTGATGTTAAATCGCCTCGCGGCCCGAATGGCTGAATCTGGGCCTGTGAAGGAGGCTTTCACAGCTTTCATCCACAGCATGAGATTTATTTGAAGATTTCTAAAGCTCATAGAGACTCTCTGGGCATCGTTTGCCATTTTGCGTAATTCAAATTGAATTTTTCTGACAAAATAACTTCATGTGTGCTTGTGCTTTCTCTCTAAAACAACTGTTTTGATATTGTATTATCTTCTGCAATGACATTCTCCCATTTTAAAAATTGAATTGTGTCCTGATGTTTTTGGGCCACAGTACTATGTTTACTGATGACCACCTGTGTGTCCAGATCTGAGCAAGTATGAGAACCACAGCAATGTGTAATAGTAACGCAAGAAACAAAATTAAGATTAGAGATGTGTAACGGTCCTGGTCAATCAGGAGAATGTGATGTTCAGAATAAGACTCGAACATACGGTTACTGTTGTTGTGGTTTATGAATCTGGTCCGGATCCTCAGAGAAATGACTTCCGCAGTTCCGCTCTTTCTTATGTGTAATAGCAGCACAGAGTTCATTAGTATTTGTTCTTAAGGAAATCTGTGATTATCAAAGAACTGAACTTATGATCATGTGACCATCTCTAACATGAACACCTGTGCGACATATAAAAAAATATTTTACAAATATGTGGATGTGGTTGCTTATTATCGCCATTGCTTACCATCAAAACCAGTTCTTATAGCATGTTCATGATGTTTTAACACAGTTAGGGTTATTTTATATGAAAATGGGACGGAGGGAGAGTAAACGGGGTGTGCTGGCTGATCGTGCGGTTTCCATCTTATTCGCCCGACCACTTTAGTCACTGAGTTTGTAGAAGTGCTGAGCACCCTTGAGAAGTTGGGAGCTGTTCTTTATTATTATTGGGATTATTAATAGTATCATCACTGTTGTTTTCACACACTCACACACTTTCTTAGGACAGAATTTGTAGTGACCCAATGCCGAAGTCTGTCGTGTGTTTTCATGTTTCTAAACATATTCAATATCCATGAAATAGCTGCTACTGTTATGTTTTTGATGTATGGTAAGGGGGTCTTGAATACTGATCTGGCTCCATACAATATGCATCAAATGAGTCTTCCATTACAGCTTCACTCAAATTATCAATAATTCATCCTGATTTCTCTTCCTCTGCAATAAATCACCTCGGTCACCGTCTTCCCAGAAAGATGAATATTGCACGAGGCCAGATCAGCGACTTTGTCAGCATGTGTGAGTGGAATTAGGGTTTTGTTTTCTAATAACACTGTTTCAAGTGATTTGCTGTGAACATGAACAAAAGGCCACAATCCCATGGGAAAAGAAAGTGTAAAAGAAACTCCCTTTAATCTAAGCAGTGTCGTGATATTCAGAGCAATAGACCTATACAGTCGAGGTCTGAATTATTAACCCCCTGGGAAATATGATCAAAAATGGCTATAAAATAAATCTGCATTGTATATCCTTTTGATCTTTCATTCAAAAAAATCTCACACAAATCTAAAAAAATGGGGGGAAATCACATTATGAAATCAATGTTTTTCTCTATTTCTCTATCTCATATTCCCTTTATCATCATCATCATAATGAGTACAACTACAGAATATAGTTTTTATGTGTAGCAAAAATTACATTTACATTTTACAATTATGCATTTAGCAGACGCTTTTATCCAAAGCGACTTACAACTGAGGAGTACAGGAAGCGATCAGTCATGAATAGGTGAAGAAACGCAAAAAAGTGCTTTAAATACCAAGTTTTGGACATTACTTTGAGTAACCTCAAGCTAGAATAGGGAGGGAATAAAAGAAAAATAGAGGAAGAGAGTTTTAATTTTTTTTATTTTTATTTTATTTTATGGTAAGATTAAGTGCAGACAGAAGAGATGAGTTTTTAGCTGTCTTTTGAATGATGACAGTGATTCTGCCATCCGGATGGAGGTAGGAAGATCGTTCCACCAGCCAGGAACGGTGAATGAAAAGTTCTGGAGAGGATTTCATGCCTCTCAGGATGGTACCATAAGCCTACGCTCCTTACCTGAGCGAAGGCTTCTGGTAGGGGTGTAGACTCGTAGGAGCGAGTCGAAATATGCTGGTGCCGAGCCTGTGGTGGATCCATAAGCGAGTGGCAGCCAGTGCAGAGAGATGAAGAGAGGTGTGACATGGGCCCTTTTGGGCTCATTGAATACAAGACGTGCTGCAGCATTCTGAATCATTTGAAGAGTTTTGATTGCACACGATGGAAGACCAGCCAGAAGCGCATTGCAGTAGTCAAGCCTAGAAATGACAAGGGCCTGGATGAGAAGTTGTGTTGCATGCTCTGTAAGGAACGGTCTGATCTTCCTGATGTTGTGCAGAGCAAACCTGCATGATCGAGCTGTCTTTGAAATGTGGTCTTTGAAGGACAGCTGGTCGTCAAAGATTACACCAAGATTTCTGACCGACCCTGAGGGGGTAATCAGAGATGAACCTTGCTGGATGGTGAAGTTGTGTTGTAGAGTCGGATTGGCAGGGAAGACGAGAAGCTCAGTCTTTGCCAGGTTGAGCTGAAGGTGGTGTTCTTTCATCCATGCCGAGATGTCTGCCAGACAGCTTGAGATGCGTCCATCTACTGTGGGGTCATCTGGTTTAAATGAAAGATAGAGTTGAGTGTCATCAGCATAGCAATGGTATGAGAAGCCATGTGCCTGTATGATGGGTCCCAGTGATGTAGAGTAAATGGAGAAGAGAAGAGGTCCCAGCACTGATCCCTGAGGAACCCCCATGGTAATTTGATGTGCTTTGGATACCTCCCCTCTCCAGGCAACCTTGAAGGACCTACCTGTGATATACCTACCTGTATAACAAAATAAGAAAAGAGCTAAAGCATTGAAAATCCCCATTTCCAATCAAATAAAGACCATCTGAATATGACGTGTGTGTATATCGTCCTAATGCATGAGAGAAGGAGAGATTGAGTGGAGGAAGGCTCTCAGAGATCACAGATGGAGAATCGCAGAGATTAGTGAGTCTTCGGCTCAGAAAGACTAAAAACATTATCAAATGTTCATCAGCAAATGATGTTTGGGAAAATCCGCCTCGCTCATCCAGAAACAAACTCCAGCACATTCAGACACAACTGGATCTTCCGACAGACCTGGTTCTGTGCTCAGATGACACTAAAACAAGAGCTGTTCCACACCGGATGGGGTAGAAAGCATCCCATGCCCACGGTTAAACACAGCTGGATCTTTAATGTTCTGTCCTGGTTTTTTTGTTGGAGGTCCTGGACATCTTGTTCAGCCACACAGTCTCATGAGTTCTAGCAAACACCAGCAGATAAAACATCAAACCTGCTAGAAATCTTATAATGGGCCACGGTTGGATCTTCCATTAGGACAACGATCCCAAAACAAACATCAAAATCAACACAAATGTGTTCCTGAGCACAAACTCAAGCTTCTGTCATGACCGTCCCCTGACCTGAGCCCTATAGAGAATTCAATTCAATTCAAATCAATTCACATTTATTTGTATAGCGCTTATCACAATACATATCGTTTAAAAGCAGCTTCACAGAAAAAGCAAATTGCTACATTACAATTTAAAGTTATTTGTCCACATTATGCATTTCAGAAATGTTCAAAGGAAACAGATCAGGTAACAATGTATTTATCAGTATAATAATGAATTAAATTAGGGCACAATGAAGTGAAAATAGGAATACATGTAGCAATGATTAGGTTTAAGGAAAAGCAAGGGCACGTTGATGCAGCTGCGTCATCTGAAGTCCTCACAGGAGTTAATCATCTCTTCACAGGTGATGGTCATCTGAAGTCCTCACAGGAGTTAGAGTCATCTCTTCACACGTGATGGTCATCTGAAGTCCTCACAGGAGTTAGAGTCATCTCTTCACAGGTGATGGTCATCTGAAGTCCTCACAGGAGTTAGAGTCATCTCTTCACAGGTGATGGTCATCTGAAGTCCTCACAGGAGTTGGAGTCATCTCTTCACAGGAGTTAGAGTCATCTCTTCACAGGTGATGGTCATCTGAAGTCCTCACTGGAGTTAGAGTCATCTCTTCACAGGTGATGGTCATCTGAAGTCCTCACAGGAGTTGGAGTCATCTCTTCACAGGAGTTGAGTCATCTCTTCACAGGGGATGGTCATCTGAAGTCCTCACAGGAGTTGGAGTCATCTCTTCACAGGTGATGGTCATCTGGAGTCCTCACATGAGCTGGAGTCGTCTCTTCACAGGTGATGGTCATCTGAAGTCCTCACAGGAGTTGGAGTCATCTCTTCACTGGTGATGGTCATCTGAAGTCCTCGCAGGAGTTGGAGTCGTCTCTTCACAGGTGGTGGTCATCTGGAGTCCTCACAGGAGTCGTCTCTTCACAGGTGATGGTCATCTGGAGTCCTCACAGGAGCTGGAGTCGTCTCTTCACAGGGGATGGTCATCTGAAGTCCTCACAGGAGTTGGAGTCATCTCTTCACAGGTGATAGTCATCTGAAGTCCTCACAGGAGTTGGAGTCATCTCTTCACAGGTGATGGTCATCTGGAGTCCTCACAGGAGCTGGAGTCGTCTCTTCACAGGGGATGGTCATCTGAAGTCCTCACAGGAGTTGGAGTCATCTCTTCACAGGTGATGGTCATCTGAAGTCCTCACAGGAGTTGGAGTCATCTCTTCACAGGAGTTAGAGTCATCTCTTCACAGGTGATGGTCATCTGAAGTCCTCACTGGAGTTAGAGTCATCTCTTCACAGGTGATGGTCATCTGAAGTCCTCACAGGAGTTGGAGTCATCTCTTCACAGGAGTTGAGTCATCTCTTCACAGGGGATGGTCATCTGAAGTCCTCACAGGAGTTGGAGTCATCTCTTCACAGGTGATGATCATCTGAAGTCCTCACAGTTGCAGAAAATTACTATTCATCCAATTTTTAATATCAGCTATGCATTCCGTTAATCTTGTGAATTGGTAAATTTCGTCAGGGTGTGAAGAAATATAGAGCTGAGTATCATCAGCATAACAATGAAAACTAACGCCATGCTTCCTAATGATATCTCCCAGTGGTAGCATATACAGGGTGAAAAGCAACGGTCCTAACACTGAGCCTTGCGGTACTCCATACTGAACTTGTGATCGGTGTGACATCTCTTCATTTACTGCTACAAACTGATAACGGTCAGATAAGTAAGATTTAAACCATGCCAATGCAGTTCCACTAATGCCAACATAATTTTCGAGTCTATTCAAAAGAATATTGTGATCGATAGTATCGAATGCAGCGCTAAGATCGAGTAACACTAATAGAGAGATACAACCACGATCAGATGATAAGAGTAAATCATTTGTAACTCTAATTAGAGCAGTCTCAGTACTATGATACGGTCTAAATCCTGACTGGAAATCCTCACATATACCATTTCTTTCTAAAAGGAACATAATTGTGAAGACACAGCCTTTTCTAATATTTTTGATAGAAGACGGTAGATTCGAGATTGGTCTGTAATTGACTAATTCTTTAGGATCAAGTTGCGTTTTTAATAAGTGGTTTAATTACAGCCAACTTAAAAGTTTTGGTACATATCCTAATGTCAAGGATGAATTAATAATATTAAGCAGAGGATCTATGACCTCTGGAAGCATCTCTTTTAATAGCCTAGTCGGTATAGGGTCAAGCATACATGTTGTTGATTTTGATGATTTAACAAGTTTAGCCAATTCTTCTCCTCCTATAGCAGTGAATGAGTGTAATTTTTCCTCAGTGACACTACAATGTTCTGTCTGAAGTGATACTGTAGTAGACGGCTGCATGGTTATAATTTTATTCCTAATGTTATTAATCTTACTAGTAAAGAAGTTCATAAAGTCATTACTGCTGTGTTGTTTACAAACGTCAGAAGTTGAAGCTTTATCCTTTGTTAATTTAGCCACTGTATCGAATAAATACTTAGGGTTGTGTTTGTTTTCTTCTAAAAGAGTTGAGAAATAAGCAGATCTAGCAGTTTTTATGGCCTTTCTGTATGCAATCATGCTCTCTTTCCACAAATTGCGAAAAACCTCCAGTTTTGTTTTCTTCCAGCTGACCTCCATTTTTCTGGCTGCTGTTTTAAGGGCCCGAGTGTGCTCGTTGTACCACAGCGTTGGATTATTTGCTTTAATCTTCTTTAAGCGCCGAGGAGCAACTATGTCTAAAGTGCTAGTAAAGAGAGAGTCAGTAGTTTCTGTTGCAACATCAAGTTCCTCTTGGCTATCTGTAATTCTGAGGAGATGGAACTGATGAGGAAGATTATGTATAAAGCAATCTTTACTCAGCGGTTATAGTCCTGCCATATTTGAAGCGAGGATGGCTTTGCAGCTTTAGCTAAATTAAGTATACATGATATTAGGTAATGATCTGAGATGTCGTCGCTCTGCTGCAGAATTTTAATGGTATCAACATTTAGTCCATGTGACAGTATTAGATCTAAAGTATGATTAAGGCGATGAGTGGGTCCCAATACGTGTTGTCTAACTCCAATAGAGTTTAGAATGTCTTTAAATGCCAATCCCAATGCGTCTTTTTCATTGTCAACATGGATATTAAAATCACCAACAATTAGTACTTTATCTGCAGCCAGTACTAACTCTGATAGAAAACCAGCAAATTCTTTGATAAAGTCTGTATTGTGCCCTGGTGGCCTGTATACAGTAGCCAACACAAATGTCAAACGGGATTTATCATTTACACTACACAACGTTACATAAAGCACCAAAACTTCAAAGGAATTATATTTGAAACTAGACTTCTGAGTAATACTGAAGTTATCATTATAAATTACAGCAACACCTCCCCTTTTCCTTTCAGCGCGCTCGTGTTTATAACAATAATCTTGGGGAGTGGACTCATTTAAAGTAATGTAGTCAGGTTTTAGCCAGGTTTCTGTCAAACACAGCACATCTAGGTTATGATCTATAATCATATCATTAACAATAAGCGTTTTTGGCGAAAGGGATCGAATATTCAGCAACCCGAGATTTATCAATTGTTCATCCGTATTATATCTGTTGTTTATTTGTTGGACATCAATTAAATTTTTACTGTTGAATGGTTTTGATGGTTTTTGTATTTACTGATTCGGGAACAGACACAGTCTCTATGTGATAATATCTAGGTGAAAGCGTCTCTATGTGCTGGGATTTAGCTGACTCTGGTGACGTGAGACAGCTAGCAGGCAGTTAGTTTAGCCAGTTTGTCTGCTTCCTGACCTGGGCCCCAGTGAGTCAAGGTTTAGCTCTAAGACTATGTGCCAAATTACTAGAGAGAAGGCAGCACCAGCCGGGTAGGATGAATGCCGTCTATCTTCAACAGGTCGGGTCTGCCCCAAAAACTTTTCCAATTGTCTATGAACCCTATGTTATTTTGCGGACACCACTTAGACAACCAGCCATTGAGTGATGATAATCTGCTAACTATTTCATCACTCCTTTTAACAGGGAGGGCCAGATAAACAGACTGCGGTGACATTGTACTTGCGAGTTTACACAACTCTTTAATGTTAATTTTGGTGATCTCCGACTGACGAAGTCGAACATCATTAGTGCCGACGTGAATAATAATCTTAGAGAATTTACGATTAGCTTTAGCCAGCACTTTTAAATTTGCTTTGATGTCAGGCGCTCTGGCTCCGGTAAACATGTGACTATGGTGGCTGGTGTCTCTATTTTCACGTTCTGTGTAATAGAATCGCCAATAACTAGGGCACTTTCAACAGGATCCTCAGTGGGTGCATCACTGAGTGGGGAGAACCTGTTTGATGTTCTAATCGGGAACGGAAGAGTGGTTTTTAGATCCGCGAATATGCTGTCTCACAGTCACCCAATTGCCCTGCTGCAAGGGCTCAGCCGGAACCAAACAATGAGTGTTCACTAAGCTAGTCGCATCCAAAAGAGTATCTAAAGCTGTTACATTCTCACTACTCTCACATAAAGTCTGGATGCGTGTCTCTAAATCTGAAATCTTCTCCGTCAGCCTGATTAATTCCTTGCATTTAACACATGTGAAGCCCTGTTCGCCAACGGAGATAGATATGCTAAACATGTAGCATGCAGTGCAAGTGACAATGACAGGAGAAGAAGACATGGCTTACCGTATTTGCTGATGATTCCAAAACTTACCACACAACTTACTCCACTTACTTTGTTTGATGGAGTCTATTTAATAATCCAACTCACCACAGTTGTCTAATGAACTCAGAAAACAGGAGACCCGGGTGCCGGGATGGAAAGCTACCAGGCTAGTGAAAAGCTAACACGTGGTAGTGATTTAGATTAAAAGCTAGTGATGTCAAATTTAACTTGATAGGCTATATTAAACAATATATGGTGATGAGTAAGTTATATTTAGCAGTACAGATAACAAAGAAAATATATCAAATAGAGATTCAAACGCAGCTATACAGAGCTACAAACACTGAAGCATGAAGCAGCAGCAGTAGGTAGACTGGAGCAATCGATCATCTGAAGTCCTCACAGGAGTTGGAGTCATCTCTTCACAGGGGATGGTCATCTGACGTCCTCACAGGAGTTGGAGACATCTCTTCACAGTTGATGATCATCTGAAGTCCTCACAGGAGTTGGAGTCATCTCTTCACAGGTGATGATCATCTGAAGTCCTCACAGGAGTTGGAGTCATCTCTTCACTGTGATGGTCATCTGAAGTCCTCACAGGAGTTGGAGTCGTCTCTTCACTGGTGATGGTCATCTGAAGTCCATACAGGAGTTGGAATCGTCTCTTCACAGGGGATGGTCATCTGAAGTCCTCGCAGGAGTTGGAGTCATCTCTTCACAGGTGATGGTCATCTGAAGTCCTCGCAGGAGTTGGAGTCATCTCATCACAGGTGATGGTCATCAGAAGTCCTCACAGGAGTCGGAGTCATCTCTTCACAGGTGATGGTCATCTGGAGTCCTCACAGGAGTTGGAGTCATCTCATCACAGGTGATGGTCATCTGACGTCCTCACAGGAGTTGGAGTCATCTCTTCACAGGTGATGGTCATCTAAAGTCCTCACAGGAGTTGGAGTCATCTCATCACAGGTGATGGTCATCTGAAGTCCTCACAGGAGTTAGAGTCATCTCTTCACAGGGGATGGTCATCTGAAGTCCTCACAGGAGTTAGAGTCATCTCTTCACAGGTGATGGTCATCTAAAGTCCTCACAGGAGTTGGAGTCATCTCATCACAGGTGATGGTCATCTGAAGTCCTCGCAGGAGTTGGAGTCATCTCTTCACAGGTGATGATCATCTGAAGTCCTCGCAGGAGTTAGAGTCATCTCTTCACAGGGGATGGTCATCTGAAGTCCTCGCAGGAGTTAGAGTCATCTCTTCACAGGGGATGGTCATCTGAAGTCCTCACAGGAGTTGGAGTCATCTCTTCACAGGTGATGGTCATCTAAAGTCCTCACAGGAGTTGGAGTCATCTCATCACAGGTGATGGTCATCTGAAGTCCTCGCAGGAGTTGGAGTCATCTCTTCACAGGTGATGATCATCTGAAGTCCTCGCAGGAGTTAGAGTCATCTCTTCACAGGTGATGGTCATCTGAAGTCCTCGCAGGAGTTGGAGTCATCTCTTCACAGGTGATGATCATCTGAAGTCCTCGCAGGAGTTAGAGTCATCTCTTCACAGGGGATGGTCATCTGAAGTCGTACGCATCTGTTATTACACCACACACATGTTATTATACCACACACATCTGTTATTATACCACACACATCTGTTATTATACCACACACATCTGTTATTATACCACACGCATTTGTTATTATATCACACGCATGTATTATACCACACGCATCTGTTATTATACCACACACATCTGTTATTATACAACGCGCATCTGTTATTATATTACACGCATGAATTATACCACACGCATCTGTTATTAAACCACACACATCTGTTATTATACCAAACACATGTATTATACCACACGCATGTATTATACCACACACATCTGTTATTATACCACACGCATGTATTATACCACACGCATCTGTTATTATATAACACGCATGTATTATACCACACACATCTGTTATTATATCACACGCATGTATTATACCACACACATCTGTTATTATATAACACGCATGTATTATACCACACACATCTGTTATTATACCACACGCATTTGTTATTATATCACACGCATGTATTAACCCACACACATCTGTTATTATACCACACGCATTTGTTATTATATCACACGCATGTATTATACCACACACATCTGTTATTATATCACACGCATGTATTATACCACACACATCTGTTATTATATCACACACATCTGTTATATCACACGCATCCGTTATTATATCACACGCATGTATTAAACCACACACATCTGTTATTATATCACACGCATGTATTATACCACACACATCTGTTACTATACCACACGCATTTGTTATTATATCACACGCATGTATTATACCACACACACATCTGTTATTATACCACACGCATGTATTATACCACACGCATCTGTTATTTTATAACACGCATGCATTATACCACACACATTTGTTATTATACCACACGCATTTGTTATTATATCACACGCATGTATTATACCACACACATCTGTTATTATATCACACGCGTGTATTATACCACACACATCTGTTATTATACCACACACATCTGTTATATCACACGCATCCGTTATTATATCACACGCATGTATTATACCACACACATCTGTTATATCACACGCATCCGTTATTATATCACACGCATGTATTAAACCACACACATCTGTTATTATACCACACGCATTTGTTATTATACCACACGCATCTGTTATATCACACGCATCCGTTATTATATCACACGCATGTATTATACCACACACATCTGTTATATCACACGCATCCGTTATTATATCACACGCATGTATTAAACCACACACATCTGTTATTATACCACACACATCTGTTATATCACACGCATCCGTTATTATATCACACGCATGTATTAAACCACACACATCTGTTATTATACCACACGCATTTGTTATTATACCACAGGCATCTGTTATTATACCACACACATCTGTTATTATACCACACATATCTGTTATTATATCACACGCATGTATTATACCACACACATCTGTTATTATATCACACGCATGTATTATACCACACACATCTGTTATTATACCACACACATCTGTTATTATATCACACGCATGTATTATACCACACAAGTTATTATACCACACGCATCTGTTATTATATAACACGCATGTGTTATATCACACGCATCTGTTATTATATCACACGCATGTGTTATATCACACACACTTAGACTGTGATTAGTCCGTGTCAGTTCTGGCCTTCTGGAGTCAAATGATGCTTAACTCTTGATTTTCTACATAACAGTTCAAATCTCAGATCACCCATGCTCGCTTCTGCTAATAATAAAATCATGCACACTCAAATCAATATTTCATGTCCATTTATTTATTTATGAAGTAGTCATGTAATACGCAGGATAATGTACAGTCAGGCTCTGCTCTGAAGTCTGGGTTTATTGGACAATGCCCGTCTGACGGCACATTATGCAATCAAGACCGACATCACTCACCAGAGACAGCATATAACATCACGACTGAACTGGTTTGTCTTGTAATGTGCTTTTATTGAAAGCCTCCCACCCACACACACACTTCACAAAACGCAACAGGCCCAAAGTACTGAAGGAAACTTTATTAAAATAAATGAAGGAACAGAGAAACATCACGATGGCAAACGCTTCACTAAACTACTGCAGATCAGTGTTGTTCATCTCTGCGCTCACGTTGGGTTAGGCGTGAGCGCGTGCATGAGGCTGTGAGGGAATTCATTCTACAGGAGTGAAGCGCACCCTCTGATTTATGTATAGCTATGTACAGATCTGTGACGCTGGGATTGGCTAGTGGATCCGCGTCAGCTCCTCCACGATCTTGATCACCTCATCCACCGTGGCTTCCCGCTTCATTCCGCTGCCGTCGTCGATCTAGAACACAAACACGAGAATGAACACCTTTACACACGAGAATGAACACCTTTACACACGAGCAGGAACACCTTTACACACGAGCGCGAACACCTTTACACACGAGCAGGAACACCTTTACACACGAGCGCGAACACCTTTACACACGAGCGCGAACACCTTTACACACGAGCGCGAACACCTTTACACACGAGCAGGAACACCTTTACACACGAGCGCGAACACCTTTACACACGAGCAGGAACACCTTTACACACGAGCGAACACCTTTACACACGAGCGAACACCTTTACACACGAGCGAACACCTTTACACACGAGCAGGAACACCTTTACACACGAGCAGGAACACCTTTACACACGAGCAGGAACACCTTTACACACGAGCAGGAACACCTTTACACACGAGCAGGAACACCTTTAAACACGAGCAGGAACACCTTTACACACGAGCGAACACCTTTACACACGAGCAGGAACACATTTACACACGAGCGCGAACACCTTTACACACGAGCATGAACACCTTTACACACGAGCATGAACACCTTTACACACGAGCAGGAACACCTTTACACACGAGCAGGAACACCTTTAAACACGAGCGAACACCTTTACACACGAGCAGGAACACCTTTACACACGAGCAGGAACACCTTTACACACGAGCAGGAACACCTTTACACACGAGCATGAACACCTTTACACACGAGCGCGAACACCTTTACACACGAGCAGGAACACCTTTACACACGAGCATGAACACCTTTACACACGAGCAGGAACACCTTTACACACGAGCAGGAACACCTTTACACACGAGCAGGAACACCTTTACACACGAGCAGGAACACCTTTACACACGAGCAGGAACACCTTTACACACGAGCAGGAACACCTTTACACACGAGCAGGAACACCTTTACACACGAGCAGGAACACCTTTACACACGAGCAGGAACACCTTTACACGAGCAGGAACACCTTACACACGAGCAGGAACACCTTTACACACGAGCATGAACACCTTTACACACGAGCAGGAACACCTTTACACACGAGCAGGAACACCTTTACACACGAGCAGGAACACCTTTACACACGAGCAGGAACACCTTTACACACGAGCAGGAACACCTTTACACACGAGCAGGAACACCTTTACACACGAGCAGGAACACCTTTACACACGAGCATGAACACCTTTACACACGAGCAGGAACACCTTTACACACGAGCAGGAACACCTTTAAACACGAGCGAACACCTTTACACACGAGCGCGAACACCTTTACACACGAGCAGGAACACCTTTACACACAAGCAGGAACACCTTTACACACGAGCGAACACCTTTACACACGAGCACGAACACCTTTACACACGAGCAGGAACACCTTTACACACGAGCGCGAACACCTTTACACACGAGCGAACACCTTTACACACGCGAACACCTTTACACACGAGCGCGAACACCTTTACACACGAGCAGGAACACCTTTACACACGAGCAGGAACACCTTTACACACGAGCGAACACCTTTACACACGAGCACGAACACCTTTACACACGAGCGAACACCTTTACACACGAGCACGAACACCTTTACACACGAGCACGAACACCTTTACACACGAGCGCGAACACCTTTACACACGAGCGCGAACACCTTTACACACGAGCGAACACCTTTACACACGAGCAGGAACACCTTTACACACGAGCAGGAACACCTTTACACACGAGCACGAACACCTTTACACACGAGCAGGAACACCTTTACACACGAGCAGGAACACCTTTACACACGAGCAGGAACACCTTTAAACACGAGCAGGAACACCTTTAAACACGAGCGAACACCTTTACACACAAGCAGGAACACCTTTACACACGAGCAGGAACACCTTTACACACGAGCAGGAACACCTTTACACACGAGCAGGAAAACCTTTACACACGAGCGAACACCTTTACACACGAGCAGGAACACCTTTACACACGAGCAGGAACACCTTTACACACGAGCAGGAAAACCTTTACACACGAGCGAACACCTTTACACACGAGCGCGAACACCTTTACACACGAGCAGGAAAACCTTTACACGAGCGCGAACACCTTTACACACGAGCGCGAACACCTTTACACACGAGCGAACACCTTTACACACGAGCGAACACCTTTACACACGAGCAGGAAAACCTTTACACACGAGCGAACACCTTTACACACGAGCGAACACCTTTACACACGAGCGCGAACACCTTTACACACGAGCGCAAACACCTTTACACACGAGCAGGAACACCTTTACACGAGCAGGAACACCTTTACACACGAGCGAACACCTTTACACACGAGCAGGAACACCTTTACACACGAGCAGGAACACCTTTACACACGAGCAGGAAAACCTTTACACACGAGCGCGAACACCTTTACACACGAGCGCGAACACCTTTACACACGAGCAGGAAAACCTTTACACACGAGCGAACACCTTTACACACGAGCGCGAACACCTTTACACACGAGCGCGAACACCTTTACACACGAGCAGGAAAACCTTTACACACGAGCGCGAACACCTTTACACACGACGCGAACACCTTTACACACGAGCGAACACCTTTACACACGAGCGCGAACACCTTTACACACGAGCGCGAACACCTTTACACACGAGCGAACACCTTTACACACGCGAACACCTTTACACACGAGCAGGAACACCTTTACACACGAGCAGGAACACCTTTACACACGGCGTGAACACCTTTACACACGAGCAGGAACACCTTTACACACGAGCAGGAATACCTTTACACACGAGCAGGAACACCTTTACACACGAGCAGGAACACCTTTACACACGAGCAGGAACACCTTTACAAACGAGCGCAACACCTTTACAAACGAGCACGAACACCTTTACACACGAGCACGAACAACTTTACACACACGAGCAGGAACACCTTTACACACGAGCGCGAACACCTTTACACACGAGCACGAACCCCTTTACACACGAGCACGAACAACTTTACACACGAGCAGGAACACCTTTACACACGAGCGCGAACACCTTTACACACGAGCAGGAACACCTTTACACACGAGCGCGAACACCTTTACACACGAGCGCGAACACCTTTACACACGAGCGCGAACACCTTTACACACGAGCGCGAACACCTTTACACACGAGCAGGAACACCTTTACACACGAGCAGGAACACCTTTACACACGAGCAGGAACACCTTTACACACGAGCATGAACACCTTTACACACGAGCAGGAACACCTTTACACACGAGCGAACACCTTTACACACGAGCAGGAACACCTTTACACACGAGCGAACACCTTTACACACGAGCGTGAACACCTTTACACACGAGCGCGAACACCTTTACACACGACGCGAACACCTTTACACACGACGCGAACACCTTTACACACGAGCGAACACCTTTACACATGAGCGTGACCACCTTTACACACGAGCAGGAACACCTTTACACACGGCGCGAACACCTTTACACACGAGCGCGAACACCTTTACACACGAGCGAACACCTTTACACACGGCGCGAACACCTTTACACACGAGCAGGAACACCTTTACACACGAGCGAACACCTTTACACACGAGCGAACACCTTTACACACGAGCACGAACACCTTTACACACGAGCGAACACCTTTACACACGAGCGAACACCTTTACACACGAGCGCGAACACCTTTACACACGAGCGAACACCTTTACACACGAGCGCGAACACCTTTACACACGAGCAGGAACACCTTTATACACGAGCAGGAACACCTTTACACATGATCACCTTTACACACGAGCATGAACACCTTTACACACGAGCAGGAACACCTTTACACACGAGCGCGAACACCTTTACACACGAGCAGGAACACACGGCGCGAACAACCTTACACACGAGCGCGAACACCTTTACACACGAGCGAACACCTTTACACACGGCGCGAACACCTTTACACACGGCGCGAACACCTTTACACACGAGCGAACACCTTTACACACGCAGCGAACACCTTTACACACGAGCAGGAACACCTTTACACATGAGCGAACACCTTTACACACGAGCGCGAACACCTTTACACACGAGCACGAACACCTTTACACACGGCGTGAACACCTTTACACACGAGCGCGAACACCTTTACACACGAGCGTGAACACCTTTACACACGAGCATGAACACCTTTACACACGAGCGAACACCTTTACACACGAGCGAACACCTTTACACACGAGCGCGAACACCTTTACACACGAGCATGAACACCTTTACACACGAGCATGAACACCTTTACACACGAGCGAACACCTTTACACACGAGCAGGAACACCTTTACACACGAGCGCGAACACCTTTACACACGAGCAGGAACACCTTTTACACACGAGCGCGAACACCTTTACACACGAGCGCGAACACCTTTACACACGAGCAGGAACACCTTTACACACGAGCGAACACCTTTACACACGAGCAGGAACACCTTTACACACGAGCAGGAACACCTTTACACACGAGCAGGAACACCTTTACACACGAGCGCGAACACCTTTACACACGAGCGAAAACCTTTACACACGAGCGCGAACACCTTTACACACGAGCAGGAACACCTTTACACACGAGCAGGAAAACCTTTACACACGAGCAGGAACACCTTTACACACGAGCGAACACCTTTACACACGAGCGAACACCTTTACACACGAGCAGGAACACCTTTACACACGAGCAGGAACACCTTTACACACGAGCGCGAACACCTTTACACACGAGCAGGAACACCTTTACACACGAGCGCGAACACCTTTACACACGAGCGCGAACACCTTTACACACGAGCGCGAACACCTTTACACACGAGCGCGAACACCTTTACACACGAGCAGGAACACCTTTACACACGAGCAGGAACACCTTTACACACGAGCAGGAACACCTTTACACACGAGCGAACACCTTTACACACGAGCGCGAAAACCTTTACACACGAGCGAACACCTTTACACACGAGCAGGAACACCTTTACACACGAGCA
>CM040918.1:40935053-40975053 GCA_023029165.1 Gobiocypris rarus | reverse complement strand
ACACACACAGCTCACACACACACACACCTCACACACACACAACTCACACACACACAGCTCTCACACACAACACAGCTCTCACACACAACACAGCTCTCACACACAACACAGCTCTCACACACACACACACACACACACCTCTCACACACACACCTCTCACACACACACCTCTCACACACACACCTCTCACACACACACCTCTCACACACACACACCTCTCACACCTCACACACACAGCTCACACACACACAACACACCTCACACACACACAGCTCTCACACACACAGCTCTCACACACACAGCTCACACACACACAGCTCTCACACACACACAGCTCACACACACACAGCTCTCACACACACACACAGCTCACACACACACAGCTCACACACACACAGCTCTCACACACACACAGCTCACACACACACAGCTCACACACACACAGCTCACACACACACAGCTCTAACACACACAGCTCTCACACACACAGCTCTCACACACACAGACCTCTCACACACACACAGCCTCACACACACAGCTCTCACACACACACACACAGCTCTCACACACACACACAGCTCTCACACACACACACAGCTCACACACACACACACAGCTCTCACACACACACACAGCTCACACACACACACAGCTCTCACACACACACACACACAGCTCTCACACACACACACAGCTCTCACACACACACACAGCTCTCACACACACACACAGCTCTCACACACACAGCTCTCACACACACAGCTCACACACACACAGCTCTCACACACACACAGCTCTCACACACAACACAGCTCTCACACACACCGCCTCACACACACACAGCCTCTCACACACACAGCTCTCTCACACACACAGCTCTCACACACACACAGCTCTCACACACAACACAGCTCTCACACACAACACAGCTCTCACACACAACACAGCTCTCACACACAACACAGCTCTCACACACACCGCTCTCACACACACAGCTCTCTCACACACACAGCTCTCACACACACACAGCTCACACACACACACCTCTCACACACACCTCTCACACACACACACCTCTCACACACACACACCTCTCACACACACACAGCTCACACACACACACAGCTCACACACACACACAGCTCACACACACACAGCTCTCACACACACACACACACCTCTCACACACACACACCTCTCACACACACACAGCTCTCACACACACACAGCTCTCACACACACACAGCTCTCTCACACACACACAGCTCTCACACACACACAGCTCTCACACACACACACACCTCTCACACACACACACCTCACACACACACAGCTCTCACACACACACAGCTCTCTCACACACACACAGCTCACACACACACACCTCTCACACACACACAGCTCTCACACACACACACAGCTCTCACACACACACAGCTCTCACACACACACACACCTCTCACACACACACACCTCTCACACACACACAGCTCACACACACACAGCTCTCTCACACACACACAGCTCTCACACACACACAGCTCTCACACACACACAGCTCTCACACACACACAGCTCTCACACACACAGCTCTCTCACACACACAGCTCTCACACACACAGCTCTCACACACACACACAGCTCTCACACACACACAGCTCTCACACACACACACCTCTCACACACACACACCTCTCACACACACACACCTCTCACACACACAGCTCTCACACACACAGCTCACACACACACACAGCTCTCACACACACACAGCCTCACACACACACAGCTCTCACACACACAGCTCTCTCACACACACAGCTCTCACACACACACAGCCTCACACAACACACACACACAGCTCACACACACACAGCTCTCACACACACACAGCTCTCACACACACAGCTCACACACACAGCTCTCACACACACAGCCTCACACACACAGCCTCTCACACACACAGCTCTCACACACACACAGCTCTCTCACACACACAGCTCACACACACACACAGCCTCACACACACACACCTCTCACACACACACACCTCTCACACACACACACCTCTCACACACACACACCTCTCACACACACACACACAGCTCTCACACACACACACAGCTCACACACACACAGCTCACACACACACACAGCTCTCACACACACACACACAGCTCTCACACACACACAGCCTCACACACACACACACACACAGCTCTCACACACACACAGCTCTCACACACACAGCTCTCACACACACAGCTCTCTCACACACACAGCTCTCTCACACACACAGCCTCTCACACACACACAGCTCTCACACACACACAGCTCTCACACACACACAGCTCTCACACACACAGCTCTCACACACACAGCTCTCACACACACAGCTCTCACACACACAGCTCTCACACACACAGCTCTCACACACACAGCTCTCACACACACAGCTCTCACACACACACAGCTCTCACACACACACAGCTCTCACACACACACACAGCTCTCACACACACACACAGCTCTCACACACACACACAGCTCACACACACAGCTCTCACACACACAGCTCTCTCACACACACAGCTCTCTCACACACACAGCTCTCACACACACACAGCTCACACACACACACAGCCTCACACACACACACACAGCTCACACACACAGCTCACACACACAGCTCTCACACACACAGCCTCACACACACAGCTCACACACACACAGCCTCTCACACACAAAGCTCTCTCACACACACAGCCTCCCACACACACAGCTCTCACACACACACAGCTTTCTCACACACACTGCTCTCTCACACACACAGCTCTCTCACACACACAGCTCTCACACACACAGCTCTCACACACACACAGCTCTCACACACACAGCTCTCACACACACACAGCTCTCACACACACACACAGCTCTCACACACACACACAGCTCTCACACACACACACAGCTCTCACACACACACAGCTCTCACACACACACACAGCTCTCACACACACACACACCTGGCCGTCACACTTACCCTCGAACGTGTGCTGATCCACCACCAGTAAACTGTGCACCTCCACCTCCTCTCCGAACGAGGTCTCGTGAGGTGACGTGCTGCTGGGAAACAGCTTACTGGAGCTCACGCTGCTGGACAGCGCCTGCCACACACACACACACACAGCATCTGAGACACACCTCTACTGCACAAGAGGGAACTGAAATGTTTAATGAACATCACTGAACACACACACACACCTGTGTGCTGGCGCTGGGCCGCACGGCTGCTGTCGTTCCACTGGCATCCTGCATTTCGACTCTACTGGACAGAACTCCGAAACACTGAGACACCTCCTGATAACAGATCCGCCTGCAGCAACACACACAGCACTCCATCAGAGACATTAGTGGAACACACACACACACACCAGCACACCACCAGAGACATTAGTGGAACACACACACACACACCAGCACTCCATCAGAGACATTAGTGGAACACACACACACACGCACACACACACACACACTCACCAGCACACCACCAGAGACATTAGTGGAACACACACACACACACACACCAGCACACCACCAGAAACATTAGTGGAACACACACACACACACACACACACACACTCACCAGCACACCACCAGAGACATTAGTGGAACACACACACACACACACACCAGCACACCACCAGAGACATTAGTGGAACACACACACACACGCACACACACACACACACTCACCAGCACACCACCAGAGACATTAGTGGAACACACACACACACACCAGCACTCCATCAGAGACATTAGTGGAACACACACACACACACCAGCACACCACCAGAGACATTAGTGGAACACACACACACACGCACACACACACACACACACCAGCACACCACCAGAGACATTAGTGGAACACACACCACACACACACACGCACACACACACACGTGCTGTAGCTGAACTCCAGATAGCGCTGCGTGATTCTCCAGAATTAAACCAAACGTGGTCTGGCTGTGATTACTGTGCAGCGTGTGAGTGAAGAGCGGCTCTGTGATCAGCAGTGAGTCTCCATCTGATCACCAGAGGGCGCTCACTGTAGAGGATACGATCAAATAATATGTTGTGCACCTTATTGTGTGTAAGAAGCCATCTCACAGAAGGTGTTATTGCAAACGCTCCGCTGATGTTATGAAGGGAGTTTGGAGTAAAACATGGTGTTAAATGAGATATGTTCATAAAGGCCTCTTGTGTTTGGAAAGATGTTTGAGGTGTGTCGCGTTATCAAACACACTGCTCTCAGACACGGCAGTATTTACTGACTTTTTACACAACTGTGTTTTTATTTTTCTTTAAAATAATTTTAATGTTGGGGTTTAAACTGTCCTTTTGATTAGTAACTTGTTTGCACAGAACGCCCTAACGAACATTACCCGTGGTTTCATTATAGTAAACCCTGTCTCTTGGTTTCCTTTTGTACAACCACACAAAGCCCAGTCAAACTATGGATCTGAAGCAAACCCACGGTTAATCTGTGGTTACTTGGGATGCTCATTTCGGTTAATTTTTCCGACCGACAACCGATGCTCATTAATCGATTATTAACCGTTAACTGATAAGATTATAATATTGAATTGAAATAAAATAAAAATACAATTGATGAGTGTCTGTGATCCGTTAAAAATAATTTTTTCACGGGTTTATTTTCCTGTGCAAACACAACAGATCAACAACAGAACCTGGATTCACTCATCACATCTTCACACACTGACAACAGAAAAACTGAATAAAATCATATAAATAAAAAGCATAAATCAAATATGCCTACACTATTTTTTATTTATTAAATAATTAACAAATTAAGATAACAAAAGGAAAATACACTGAAAAATGTTTGAAGCTTTGAAGAACCGAAATAGTTTTTCCCATCAAATCAAAATAGCAGGCTTACCTCAATCCACAGCTTGACTGGTTTTATTTTAAAAAGTGACATGTGTAAATGATGTAAGGGTTAGTCTGGAGCACAGCCTGTTGACCGCTAGACCCGCGGCAGAACGCCTGGTTTATACGGTCTCTGACCGCGCGCCCCGTCTGTCTGAGGAAGGGTTTCGACGCACTCGACCGGTGCGCTGTTCTTTGAAACAACAGTGCGACTCGGAGTAACTGTTCTATAAACCATCAATACGTGACAATGTTTAGGCTACTTTAGTTCACTTGACCACACGACTAAAAGCATTAAGGATTGAGATGGCACTGGTGCCCGGGTAGTGGCGTAACTTTGCTTTGAAAAGTGGTGGACACCGCACAACTCGTTTTGCTGTGTGTTTATTTAATAACAGAATTTACTTGTGGACTGAGTTCAGAGTTGGAAATGCACTTAATTTTCACTTTGATGAAGGCAACACATGAATTACATTCACAAATTATTCTATAAACATCCAATAAGCAATACGTAATATTCACAACACATCTAGGTAACGTTATAATATCAATCAAAATATGCAAGATAAATACGGCGAATTTACCGTTTCATAAGCCACGTTTTTATTAGGCTACATATTTGCGCAAAACTTATATTTATAAATATATAACTTCTAAATTAAGTTTATATTTTCTGAATGTCGATAAAAAAACTATTACGAAATTATTGCATTTCCATTACACGATATTATGCAACTAAAACGTTTTTTTTTTGTCATTCAAAAGATTATGCCACATAAGTTAGTAGTGTATATATAGTTTATGTGTATCCCAGCCACCGCGATAGCCATTATTTAATGAAAGGAGAGACATGCCTGTTATTCAAGCATTTATTAAAATTAAAAGAGGGAAATGTTTGAATTTGTATGGTGGTAACTTTTCATTTTTTTGTTTTTGTTTTTTTAAACCATTTCGTTATTTTGGCTTGAAATTTCGTTTGTTGAAAATATAAACTGAATTTAGAAATGCTTTTTAAATGAAAACTTTATGCTTAATAAACAAAATAAATTTTTTAAACGAAGACGGCGTTTGGACGGAGAGCAGCGCATGCAAAATAACCTGTTTCCTTAATCCAGGCCCTTGTTATTGTGAGTCTAGGCTACACAAATAAAAGTAGACAGTTTATAGTTTTTAATTATGTCTTGCTCTTTTCTGTATGGATAAAAATGACGGAGCGTTCTGAGTCGTTTCCTCTGTCATTAAGGAAAAAATCCATCAGAACGCGTCGGACCTGCGCTTTCATCAGACAGAGGGTGTTAGTAAACGTAGCCTATATTGTTTCGTAGGCTATGTTTAACTATGAGCCTATACTATTATTATTATTTTAGTTTCATTTGATGATTATGAAATGTGAGCACAAGCTTCTACGCAAACCTTGGCAATAGAATCGCCATTGACCAGTAATTTATTGTTTTTGTTTCGTTTAGTCGCCAGACTGATATAGGCTACTTTATATTATAGACCTAGTTTTATAGAAATATATCCAGTATAGAAACATGGAGTGACAAAGGCACGTAGTATAGGCTATATAAATGATCTAATGTGGATAAAGGTCATTTTGTACACAGCACAATACAACATATGTCCTTATTATGATGAAATATATGTTGTTTTATGGCGTGCGGTGTGCAAACTTCGTAGCATAATTTTTTTAATGACTTATCAAGAGAGGGAAAAATGTTTTTAGTGGCATAACATCAGTTAATGGAAACACCGTCACACAGTTTTGCGTAAATCTGTAATGGAAAAAAAGCTTCAGACCGGCGAAAAAATGTGTTAAATGAATGAATTAGATTATGAAGAATGACTATTTGTAGATCGAGCTTTTGCTTTAATACACACACCTTCCGCAATCTATTTTTCAATCACTTTTAAAAAGTGGTGGGGACATGTCCCACCCGTAAATTATGCCTATGTGCAGCCCGGGGAATACAGAGATAACGCCTCGCTAGAGCGGCCAGCCGCGGAAAGCGCCTTTCATGTGTTTTACACCAGTCAAGAGCTTGTGGTACTGCTGTATTTAAATACGGCGTAGCATATTTTGCAAGTAACTTCGTCGCCCTTCTGCCGAAATGGTCCCACATAGTTTGGGAAATATGTCTGCAGAGACGCGTGGTTGCAAGTGTCGATGCACCCAGTTAGTTAACAATTACAGCATATTTTTACCATACAGCAAACAAACAAAAAAAGTGTAGGAAGAAAAAAAAAACCCTTTAAACCGTTTAACTGATAGTATTAATCGGTCAAAATTCGTACTATCGGTTAACGGTTAAACGGTCAATATGAGCATCCCTAGTGATTACCATGGAATAACTACACAACCCGGTTTGATTTATCATCATCATCATTAAAACCATGATTATTGTGATTCTGTATATATTCACTGTGTGTTTCCATGTTTGTTTGAAGAACAGCATTGAGCGGGATGTGGAATAGTGTGTTTTGTGAATTAAAAAATGTATCTGGCCTTTATCTGATTATTCAAAAGATAAGAAAGAAAATTGGCCAACTCATCGATTATCAAAATAGGGGTTAGTTATAGCCCTAGACGTCATACTGATCAGTCATCCTTAATGCCTGATGAGCGCCGTGGGTCCGGAGAAGCTGAGGCAGAGGGCCGGACACACACTCACTTGGGCGACTCGTAGAGCGGCACGGTCCGGATGTGCAGCTTCTGGATCTCGTCGATGGTGCCGATGGTCAGAGTGCTGTTATTGGCCAGAGCCAGACTGGAACAGAAGGAAGGGAACATCAGAGCCGTGACCCGACAGCACGCAGCTCAAACACACACACACACACACACACACCTGTCAGGGTAGCCCTCGGAGTTGAGCGGGCACATGTAGTTCACCTCCTTCAGGTTGACGTTAGAGAACACCAGTTTGTGGTTGCTGGAGTAGATGACGGTGGGTCTGTCGGAGCAGGCGAACACGTTGGACGTGGAGAGCGAGCGGAACGTGCGCAGAACCGTCGGCTGAGTGCCGAGAGTCACCTTCTTACGCTCACTTAAAACACCTGGAGCAACACGGACACAGCAGGGGTCAGCGCTCGCAAACAAACAACAACTCTTATAGGCGTTAGTCTAGACTATTTCAGTGCTATTGAAATCATGAATTGGTATCTAAACTTCTGTTGTCATAGCAGAGTTATACAGTACTCCAGCACAAGGTTTGACTGGTGCTAAACTCAGTGTAGCGTAACCTGTCTGAATGTCCAGGCCGAAGTAGAAGAGCGCCCCGTCTCCCAGCGCGCACAGCAGGTAGTGACTGCCCTCAAACGTGGTCATGAGGATGGAGCGAGGGATGATCTCTACAGAAAACAACACATTTACACTTCAGAAGCTTCTCAGATTCATTCATCAATGCATTACACCTTCCCAACATGCATCACTTTATTAAGACATGGAATCCCAGCATTAGCTGGATGTGTTAAGACTTCTTCTACACAGATGAACGAATCCTGGTGAAATAAAGTGTGTTCTGTGTGAGACGGACACATGCACACACACACACACACACACACACACACCTCCGCCCAGCATCTCTTTGTGCAGCGGACTGAAGCAGGGCAGCTTCAGCAGACGGGCCGAGATGTCTGTCCAGAGTCCCACGGCGCAGATGCTGGACTCTCCGGCGCTCTCTCCCAGAGGAGTGATGTCCAGACACGCCACCTCGTGCTCCATCTCTGTAGAGCTGCGGGACACCAACACGTCATGTTTCAGGCAGAACCAGCACCTGTGTTTCTATCACACGCTCTGATTCACTGCAGATTTACCGCATTACTCCTGCAGGAAGTTTAATTCTCTGCTTTTATTGTTATTTTTATTTCTTAAGCATCTGTTGTTGAATCACCATTGTGAATGAAATGTGCCAGTTAGAGATCAAATGACCGTGGACATTAGCGCCAGTGAAACACTGACAAACACGGATTCATTCAGGACATTTACATTTATGAATATGGCAGACATCTGATCAGTCCATACATTCCCTGAATACTGAACCCAAAGCTTTCTGTCGATCACACAGGCTCACTGTGAGGAAACGACTGCGTCTCGCTCCAGTGGATTCTGCTGACTTCATCTAGAGCAATATTACCAAGCAAACAACAGTATAATGTCTAATATTTAGCCTGCTTGTTTAAGTGTGTGAAGTATGGAGCAGTTGGTCTGATATGAGCGGATGCCCCGCAGCCTCGTGTCTACGGCTCACTCATGATGGCTTTAGTGACCAGTGAAACAGCAGAAGCTGGTGGTGTTCTGGTGATTGAGCGAGCACCTGATCTGTTTGAGCTCTCCGGTGAGGATCTGAAGGTAATAGAGCACCCGTCCCACCGCCAGCACCACCTGTGTGCTGTTACAGGAGGCCACGCTGATGTTCCTGCCCTGCGGCTCCTTCCACTCGCTCACCAGAGCCTTGCTGTCCTGAGTGACCAGCCGCACAGACACCGACGTGATCTGCACACACACACACACACGTCACCACAGGCTTCGAACACCTCCATACGGTGTGCTTCAGATGTGTGTAAGCGCACCTGTATGAGCTGCTGATGCGCAACATTCCCACAGAAGAACGTCTGCTGATTGTCCACAAACCCCGGCAGCTCCTCTCCACCTCCTGCACACACACACACACACACACACACACACACACACACACACACACACACACACACACACACACACACACACACACACACACACACACACACACACACACACACACACACACACACACACACACACACACACACACACACACACACACACACACACACACAGATGACCGTGATGTGCACGCAAGACCTTTATCAGCTCTAGACTGAAGTGAACTCAACTCACCTGGTCTGACCGACAAAAGACAGAACGAGCATGTCATCAGTGTCTCTGCCCGACTCGGAGCGAAGCGGCCACAGACCTGACACACACACACACACACACACACAATAAACAACAAAGCACAATCATATGAGACGGCACATATGGAAACACGCGACCGCCACGTGGGCCTAAGTGTTTGTGTGAATTTCTAAGATAAATGAATGGATGTCTCAAAATGTTCTGTCTTAGAGAGAAGACTGAGATGATTGGGTCACCCCACTGCGTGATGCTGGGTCGGTCTGACCCTAACTGAAGAATCTGGGGGTGATCTTTGATGCAGATCTAACATCTGAGCCACATGTTAAACACAGTTAAAATCGTACAGATATTGCCAGATTACGTCAATGCTGCCTTTTTCTGTTGCTGAGAGGTTGATTAACCCTTCGTGTTTAGCCGTATTGATTATTGTTTAAGGCTATCCTAAACAAACTGAGGCTAGTTCAAGATCCGGCTGCTGGAATCCTTACGGAACTAGGATGAGCGATCACGTCACGGGTAGGGTTGGGTTAAAATCTTGATTAGGGCTGCCACTAACGACTATTTATATATTGATTAATCTATCGACTAATTTATGTTAGGTACCCTAACCCTAATAATATATAAAACTGATAATGAAATGTATTTAGTAAATATAGCTAATAACCACTCCGCTGTGCAATGTTTCAAAGGACTTCCAACACCACTGAAACTTCAACAAAACACACAGCAGAAAAAATACTTATATAGAAATATAGAGCAATCGGGGCTTATAGCTGGAGGTGATGAGCAGCAAACAGACCTTTAATCCCGGGCAGGTCGATGCTGGCGTGCTCGTGGATTCCTATGCCATTGCGGATGATCCGCAGAGAGCCTTCCTTAAACGCTCCGGAGCAGGTCACCAACTGCAGGAGAGACACACACTGCTCTAAACCCATCATGAGAGAGAGACATCAGAGGCGCTCAACTTACGCCACAGACACGCAGAAGCAAGCGAACTGGACAAACACCAGCAGAACCCAATATACATATCGATATTTAAATTATTAACAATTTTCCATGTCCTCTAATCTTCCATGTGTTTTCCAGGACGAGTGGGAACCCTGTGAGATGCACGGTCGAGTGTTCAGCAAACGTCTCGGAGCGATGATGCAGTTGATGCAGATGATGCAGTCTTTGGCTCGCACTGATTTTAAGATCACATGACACATTACCTACTCCTGACTCACTGTTCGATTAGGGTTGGCAGACGCCGCCAGTGAACATGGGACTTCTGTAATATATGGCATTTATTTAATCCTGTCCTAACAGCATGACTACATGTGAACATCACAGAGCATCAGGTTATCCTCTTCAGGTGAACCCTGAGATTTATGCCTCACCTGACCCTGTCCTTGTCTCTCCAGATCCACCACACACATGTCCACGATCGGCCCCAGGTTAGTGAAGGTCTCCATCACAGCCACATACGAACCCTGGTCGTTACTGTCCACATTCAACTGCAAACACACAAACATGCTTATAACACGCCATCGTCACAGAACAACAGTGACTCTGCAAGAGCACCGACCTTCACTAGCTGAGAATCTCCCAGTCTGGACCCCACGAACACCACACCGTTATCCAGATACGTCAGGCACTCAGCGATGGAGGTCTGCGAACACAAGCAGAACGTCTGAACCCGTACTGTTGTCACGGTAACAATGACTTCGACACCTCGATACTGAAGCCAAACCACGGCAAGTTATCGAATAATATGACAGAACTTACACAAAAACAAACAAAAACAACAACTCATTGGCCATCATGTTCCTGCCCTGCTTTTGACCATTCCCTCCTCTATTTAATAATAATAATAATAATAATATTTTTAATAATAATATTTATATTATTATAAAATATTAATCATAATATTTATAATTACAATATAGATATTTAATTTGATTTAAAAATAAGCAAAAATGCAAAATCACAAACAATAAGACAAATCCACTACTACAAGGAAGACTAATGCGTTATTCTTCATCTACAGTGGGTCTACTCAACAGCATTCAAGAAATCTAACGATCAAATGCAATAACTTTAACTTGAGTGTACACTGATTCTGATTATCTGATCCTCATACGCATGTGTGTGTCAGGTGTGTGTGTGTGTGTGTGTGTGTGTGTGTGTGTGTGTGTGTGTGAGACTGCTCTGCTTCATAGCTCAGTGACCACACGTCACACACTGCTCTGATTAGAGTGCTGTCCTTCTTAAAGAGCCGCTACTAAAAACCTTTCATATCACATGTTTCAGTAGCAGGGAATGGCGACACTCTTCCGGTAGCGGAGGCCTAACCCCACACAGACGTGATGAGCCACACTAACCTCTCCGAGCAGCTCCACGCGCAGGTCTTTGAGCACCACAGCCCCGTCCATCAGCTCCTCTTTCTCCAGCAGAAGCATGAACAGCCGGCCCTCCATGTCTCCCAGCAGGTACCGCGAGCCATTCGGGTCCACGCGATTATGGCACACGATGGTGCTTTGCTGTGGTGTTCACAACACAACACACACTTTACACATCACACACACACTCTTTCAAACCTTGAAGGGGACGGAGATCCTCAAACCTTGATGGTGGGAGGGGCGATCGCCAAGTATTTGTCTCCGTTGTGATACGTGATGGACTCCTGTCCAATGATTATAGCTCCTCCAAACGGCTCTGGGACTGGAAGAGACCAACACTTCAGCAGCAGGTCTAAGATCAGTCAACTTTATATTCTATTGTTGGGAGCAATCACCTTCATTAATATATCTGAAGCTAAGGCAGACAGACGGGGCTAGCCCAACTCGCAGCTAGCCAAAGATGACCAGTTTTACTGTTAGATTCAAAACAACAGATTTTAAAAAGTCTTACAGAAATAAATGTAAATGTGCCTGAAGCATTTTATCAGGAAGAAATTGGGAGTAACCACAACTGGAGATCTTTGAATATTGTTTTGGAAAATTAGGGACTAAAGATTGGCAAGCACTGGCATAGATCAAACGGGTTATGACTATAAGAGCTTTAAATCAGTTTGAGCTCTAAAAATCAGGCACTGATGTTGGAGAGAAGGCCTGGCTCGCAGTCTCCGCTCTAATTCATCCCAAAGGTGTTCTATCGGGATGAGGTCAGGACTCTGTGCAGGCCAGTCCAGTTCCTCCTCACCAAACTCACTCATCCATGTCTTTATGGAGCGCAGTCATGTTGGGACAGGAAGGGGCCGTCCCCAAACTGATCCCACAAAGTTGCGAGTCGGCATACGACGGTATCAAATTGTAATATTGGGATTAATTGCTGAAGCTTTTATCATGGTGTACGGTTTTATCATGAAATTAAAATAAGTTACAAAAGTGTGTTGTCATATACTAACAGGTTTAATAACTTATGACAAAAAGAACTGAACATTTAAAAACAATAAAGCAACAAACAAATGTATAAAGCAAACAAAAGTTAAAACAGATTAAAGTGCAAAAGCATTATAAAGAACAACAGCTACCCTTTATAGTAATGTTCGACTAGTTAATGCATTAAAGTTAATAACGAGCGAATAGCTACATTTGTTACAAAGTTATTATTCTTTGATGACGTTAGTTAAAAATACTCCTGTTAATGTTAGCTCAGGTCCATTGAACAATACAGAAATACAACTATTGATTTTAATAATGTTATTAATTGTTTCTCACTGCTGTACACGGTGAGAAACTTTAGGACAATAACGCTGGAATTGACAATATAAACAGTCAATTGATTATCGATTAATTGTCGACAAGAATTTACTCAAATTAAATTGTCGGTTAATTGAACGTGGCACGAGATTCTCGCAGGCGGTGGAAGACCCAACACAAACATGAGGCGGTCAAAACAGAGTGCAGCGTGGGAGCTTCTCAAAGTAATTAATGATGACAGAGACGCACATTGTAAACTTTGCGGTACTACGATTAAGTACAACAGCTCTAGGAGTTGGCCAAGACACCAGCATGCAGCCATGTTGAAGGGAGGAAGTCTGTTAGCCGCAGCTAATGTGGCTCTGACGACGGACTGCTGGACGGAAGCTGCATTACAATCACTTGCCACTGCATTGAAAACGACTGGCAGGTAAAGTCAGCAGTCCTCCTCACGGAAAGCCTCTCCGAGAGACATACAGCTGATCATTTAGCTGACAAACTCCCCCAGGCTGTGGACTCATGGGGACTCCCCGGGCGTGTAATAGCCTGTGTGCATGATGACACTCGGAACATTGTGTGATGCTAATGCTAATTGCTGCTAATGCCCATGCTTTTCATATAAGAAATGTACCAGATAGATTATTATGTGTAGGCTTAATATAGTGTAGGCTAAGCTTACCTATATAGATTTGTATTCAAAATGTATTTTATGTTGCTTAATGTTTCACATGATAGCACATGAGCCAGTGCACAATTTTTCTGTGCATAATTTGTTAAACTACATAAATGCCATTATCTGTGCATCCCAACTGATAAAATAAAACATTAATTGAGCAATATAACATGCATTTTTATTCAGTATATAAGTAATATTTAGCTTTTTAAGTTAAAGACATTATTGATACCGTGAGAAATTTACATTCTCAGGAAAACAGCCGCTCATCAGTTAATCGATCGATAGGGTCAATCAATTATCGGTTAATAAATTAATCAATAATTTCCATCCCTAGTTGTACCTCTCCTTGAACTGTCACCTTATCGTGGTGGAGAGGTTTGAGTACCCGAATGATCCTGGGAGCTGTGTTGTCTGGGGCTATATGCCCCTGGTAGGGTCTCCCAAGGCAAACAGGTCCTTGGTGACGGGCCAGCCTAAGAACAGTTCACAAACCCTTTATGACTACAATAACATCAGGGACCGAGACGTCGCCCAGCATGGCACAGCCAGGGCCCCACCCTGGAGCCAGGCCTGGGGTTGGTGCTCGTATGAGAGCACCTGGTGGCCGGGCCCAGCCCGAAGGAGTGACATGGGGCTGCCCTCCTGTGGGCTCACCACGTGCAGGAGAGAGAGTAAGGGGCCGGTGCATAGTGGATCGGGTGAGAGTCGAAGGCGAGGCCCGCAATGTCCCGATCTCTGGACACAGAATCTGGCATTAGGGACGTGGACTCTCACCTCGTTGACGGGGAAAGAGCCGGAGCTTGTGTCGAGAGGTACCGACTAGAGATAATCGGGCTCACCTCCACGCACAGCTTGGGCTCTGGAACCACACTTCTTGAGAGAGGCTGGACTCTCTACCACTCTGGAGTTGCCCATGGTGAGAGGCGGAGAGCCGGAGTGGGTTTGCTTATAGCCCCCAAGCTTAGCCGCCATGTGTTGGAGTTCACCCCGGAGAACGACCGGGTCGCTTCCCTGCGTCTTCGAGTCAGGGAGAGGTCTCTCACTGTCGTCTGTGCCTACGGGCCGAATGGCAGTGCGGAGTACCTGGCACTCTTGGTAGTCTCTGGGAGGGATGTTGGAAAGTGCTCCAACTGGCGTGATTGGGAGGAACGGCCCCCCTGATCTGAACCCGAGTGGTGATCTACCGGCAGGCCAAGAGGACTTCAGCCACGGCAGTCGTGGAGGCAAAAAAAAAAAAAATTGGGGCCTGGGAGTAGTTCGGTGAGGCCATGGAAAAAGACTATAGATTGACCTCGAAGAGATTCAGGCAAACCGTTCGACGCCTCAGGAGGGGGAAGCAGTGCTCTACCAACACTGTTTACAGTGGAGATGGGCACCTGTTGACCTCATCCTGGGATATCATTGAGCGGTTGGAGGAATACTTCGAGGATCTCCTCAATCCCACCGTCATGTCTTTATTGAGGAAGCAGTGGCTGGGGACTCGGAGGTGGACTCGCCCATCACCCAGGCTGAAGTCATCGAGGTGGTTAAAAAGCTCCTCGGTGTCAAGGCACCGGGGGTGGATGAGATCCGCCCTGAGTACCTCAAGTCTCTGGATGTTGTGGGGCTGTCTTGGCTGACACGCCTGCAACATCGCATGGCGTTGGGGACAGTACCTCTGGACTGGCAGACCGGGTGGTGGTCCCTCTTTCAAGAAGGGGACCGGAGAGTGTGTTCCAACTATAGGGGGATCACACTTCTCAGCCTCGCCGGGAAAGTCTATGCCAGGGTACTGGAGAGGAGAATTTGGCCGATAGTGGAACCTCGGATTCAGGAGGAACAGTGTGGTTTTCGTCCCGGTCGTGGAACACTGGACCAGCTCTATACCCTTTTCAGGGTGCTGGAGGGTTCATGGGAGTCTGTCCAACCAGTCCACATGTGTTTTGTGGATTTGGAGAAGGCATTCGACCGTGTTCCTCGTGGCATCCTGTGGAGGGTGCTCTGGGAGTATGGGGTCCGGGGCCCCCTGCTTAGGGCTGTTCGTTCCCTGTATGACCGGAGCAAGAGCTTGGTCTGCATTGCCGGCAGTAAGTCAGACCTGTTCCCGGTGCATGTTGGACTCCGGCAGGGCTGCCCTTTGTCACCGGTTCTGTTCATAATTTGTATGGACAGAATTTCTAGGCGAAGCCAAGGGCCGGAGAAGGGCCGGTTTTGTGGACCATACAATTTCGTCGCTGCTTTTTGCGGATGATGCTGTCGTGTTGGCCTCCTCAAACCAGGACCTTCAGCGTGCACTGGGATGGTTTGCAGCCGAGTGTGAAGCGGCTGGGATGAGAATCAGCACCTCCAATCCGAGGCCATGGTTCTCAGTCGGAAAAGGGTGGATTGCCCACTTCAGGTTGGTGGAGAGTTCCTGCCTCAAGTGGAGGAGTTCAGGTATCTTGGGGTCTTGTTCACGAGTGAGGGAAGGATGGAACGGGAGATTGACCGATGGATCGGTGCAGCTTCTGCAGTAATGAAGTCGATGTACCGGTCTGTCGTGGTAAAGAAGGAGCTGAGCTGTAAGGCAAAGCTCTCGATTTACCGGTCGATCTACGTTCCTACTCTCACCTATGGTCATGAGCTGTGGGTCATGACCGAAAGGACAAGATCCCGGATACAGGCGGCAAAATGAGCTTCTCCGTAGGGTGGCTGGGCGCTCCCTTAGAGAAAGGGTGAGAATCTGGGTCACTCGGGAGGAGCTCAGAGTAGAGGAGCCAGGAGCCAGGTCGGGCATCTATTTCGGATGCCTCCTGGACGCCTTCCCAGGGAGGTGTTCCAGGCACGTCCCACCGGGAGGAGGCCCCGGGGAAGACCTAGGAGGGACCAGACCTAGACTTGGAGGAATTATGTCTCTTCGCTGGCCTGGGAACGCCTCAGGGTTCCCCTGGAAGAGCTGGAGGAAGTGGCTAGGGAGAGGGAAGTCTGGGCATCTCTGCTTAGACTGTTGCTCCCGCGACCCGGCCCCGGATAAGGGGAAGATGATGGATGGATGGATAGTTGGAATTAAATTAATAATAATGTAATAATGATACCAAATAAATTTCCAAATATTCAAATAACGTACAATAAACAGTATAACAGCTTATCTTGCCCTATGCGCCGCTTACCTCCTCCGTTTAATGAAAGGAGTAGCACCTCTGGCGATAGAAATGACTGTAAATGAGCATAACTTTACGGCCCGCCATGCTTTGTTTACATCTCACTACTGCAGTTCCTTGTGGTCATTACATTCACATTGACCTCACTCACCGGAAGTGATCGCTGTTGGGTCGTAATAGAGGTCAAAAATGATATAAAATAAATGAAATATTTTTAAGTCTCTTTTGAAGACCCACCTTTTTTCTCTTGCTTTTGATTAGTGTCTCCTTTTTAAGTGCCAGTATATAGTGACCCTCGGCTACCCTTCAAATGTTCTTTTACATTATTTTAACTCCTGCAGTCATTGTCTTGTTGCCCTTTGCATTTTAATTTTCATCTACTTATTTATTATTATTTATTTGTTTTCTTTGCTTTCTTTTGCTTTTTGCACTTATCACTTTATTGTGCAGCACTTTGGTGTGGCTAACCCATTTTTAAATGTGCTATATAAATAAAATTGACATTGACATTGACATAAATCCTGTTCAGTTTCTCACACAAACCGATGATTTGGTGTCTGAAGACATCAGTGTGTCTTCACGAGCCCAGGGTTTGATATGGATTTGTCTTGACTCATTTGCGGTTAAACATATGCATTTGTGTTTTACTGAAGTAACAAACACACCTGGGATGCCCTGGGGGTCAGGATAAACATTACAACTTCATGTCTGGGTGAACTATCCCTTTCATTACCGTGATATATTGTAACACTGTGTGCCGGCACATGTCCAGTTGGGAGTATGAAATTGTCCAAAATGTCTTGGTGAAGCATTAAGAGTTCCTTTGACTGGAACTAAAGGGCCAATTCCAACCCAACCCCACCCCATAATCCCCCCTCCACCTAACTTTAACTGACCTGGAATGACCATTGATGCCTCCGCTTCCACGTTCTCCTGCTTCCAGGGGCCTTTGTTGAACTCCTTCTCCCGGAGAGACACCTCGTATGTCTTGACGTGCCGACCTTGAGGGTCCTAGACAACAGAAGAAACCCATGAGCTGCAGGTCTGCAGACAGGACACTCACGCTAGAGTCCTCATACCTGATATATGAGCATGAGGTCTGCAGACAGGACACTCACGCTAGAGACCTCATACCTGATATATGAGCATGAGGTCTGCAGACAGGACACTCACGCTAGAGACCTCATACCTGATATATGAGCATGAGGTCTGCAAACAGGACACTCACGCTAGAGACCTCATACCTGATATATGAGCATGAGGTCTGCAGACAGGACACTCACGCTAGAGACCTCATACCTGATATATGAGCATGAGGTCTGCAGACAGGACACTCACGCTAGAGACCTCATACCTGATATATGAGCATGAGGTCTGCAGACAGGACACTCACGCTAGAGTCCTCATACCTGATATATGAGCATGAGGTCTGCAGACAGGACACTCACGCTAGAGACCTCATACCTGATATATGAGCATGAGGTCTGCAGACAGGACACTCACGCTAGAGTCCTCATACCTGATATATGAGCATGAGGTCTGCAGACAGGACACTCACGCTAGAGACCTCATACCTGATATATGAGCATGAGGTCTGCAGACAGGACACTCACGCTAGAGACCTCATACCTGATATATGAGCATGAGGTCTGCAGACAGGACACTCACGCTAGAGTCCTCATACCTGATATATGAGCATGAGGTCTGCAGACAGGACACTCACGCTAGAGTCCTCATTCCTGATATATGAGCATGAGGTCTGCAGACAGGACACTCACGCTAGAGACCTTATACCTGATATATGAGCATGAGGTCTGCAGACAGGACACTCACGCTAGAGACCTCATACCTGATATATGAGCATGAGGTCTGCAGACAGGACACTCACGCTAGAGTCCTCATACCTGATATATGAGCATGAGGTCTGCAGACAGGACACTCACGCTAGAGTCCTCATTCCTGATATATGAGCATGAGGTCTGCAGACAGGACACTCACGCTAGAGTCCTCATACCTGATATATGAGCATGAGGTCTGCAGACAGGACACTCACGCTAGAGTCCTCATTCCTGATATATGAGCATGAGGTCTGCAGACAGGACACTCACGCTAGAGACCTTATACCTGATATATGAGCATGAGGTCTGCAGACAGGACACTCACGCTAGAGACCTCATACCTGATATATGAGCATGAGGTCTGCAGACAGGACACTCACGCTAGAGTCCTCATACCTGATATATGAGCATGAGGTCTGCAGACAGGACACTCACGCTAGAGACCTCATACCTGATATATGAGCATGAGGTCTGCAGACAGGACACTCACGCTAGAGACCTCATACCTGATATATGAGCATGAGGTCTGCAGACAGGACACTCACGCTTGAGACCTCATACCTGATATATGAGCATGAGGTCTGCAGACAGGACACTCACGCTAGAGACCTCATACCTGATATATGAGCATGAGGTCTGCAGACAGGACACTCACGCTAGAGACCTCACACCTGTTATATGAGCATGAGGTCTGCAGACAGGACACTCACGCTAGAGACCTCATACCTGATATATGAGCATGAGGTCTGCAGACAGACACTCACGCTAGAGACCTCATACCTGATATATGAGCATGAGGTCTGCAGACAGGACACTCACGCTAGAGACCTCATACCTGATATATGAGCATGAGGTCTGCAGACAGGACACTCACGCTAGAGACCTCATACCTGATATATGAGCATGAGGTCTGCAGACAGGACACTCACGCTAGAGACCTCATACCTGATATATGAGCATGAGGTCTGCAGACAGGACACTCACGCTAGAGACCTCATACCTGATATATGAGCATGAGGTCTGCAGACAGGACACTCACGCTAGAGACCTCATACCTGATATATGAGCATGAGGTCTGCAGACAGGACACTCACGCTAGAGTCCTCATTCCTGATATATGAGCATGAGGTCTGCAGACAGGACACTCACGCTAGAGTCCTCATACCTGATATATGAGCATGAGGTCTGCAGACAGGACACTCACGCTAGAGACCTCATACCTGATATATGAGCATGAGGTCTGCAGACAGGACACTCACGCTAGAGACCTCATACCTGATATATGAGCATGAGGTCTGCAGACAGGACACTCACGCTAGAGTCCTCATACCTGATATATGAGCATGAGGTCTGCAGACAGGACACTCACGCTAGAGTCCTCATACCTGATATATGAGCATGAGGTCTGCAGACAGGACACTCACGCTAGAGACCTCATACCTGATATATGAGCATGAGGTCTGCAGACAGGACACTCCAGAGACCTCATACCTGATATATGAGCATGAGGTCTGCAGACAGGACACTCACGCTAGAGACCTCATACCTGATATATGAGCATGAGGTCTGCAGACAGGACACTCACGCTAGAGACCTCATACCTGATATATGAGCATGAGGTCTGCAGACAGGACACTCACGCTAGAGACCTCATACCTGATATATGAGCATGAGGTCTGCAGACAGGACACTCACGCTAGAGACCTCATACCTGATATATGAGCATGAGGTCTGCAGACAGGACACTCACGCTAGAGACCTCATACCTGATATATGAGCATGAGGTCTGCAGACAGGACACTCACGCTAGAGTCCTCATTCCTGATATATGAGCATGAGGTCTGCAGACAGGACACTCACGCTAGAGTCCTCATACCTGATATATGAGCATGAGGTCTGCAGACAGGACACTCACGCTAGAGTCCTCATACCTGATATATGAGCATGAGGTCTGCAGACAGGACACTCACGCTAGAGACCTCATACCTGATATATGAGCATGAGGTCTGCAGACAGGACACTCACGCTAGAGACCTCATACCTGATATATGAGCATGAGGTCTGCAGACAGGACACTCACGCTAGAGACCTCATACCTGATATATGAGCATGAGGTCTGCAGACAGGACACTCACGCTAGAGACCTCATACCTGATATATGAAGCAGACGGTGGGTGCCTGGCAGCCGTACAGGAACTGGACATCTATGACCTGCAGCTCCTCCAGACGAATATTGAAGGCTTTGAGCTCACGGTTGTCACGATCCAGCGGGATGACCTTGAACAGCCCGTCGTATAGCCGCAAGCCAATCATACGGCACTCCGGATCCACAATCCCGATGATCCCCGTCTCCGACGGACGGCCGATGCGATCCTGCGGAACACGCAGCCTTTAGACCAGGCCTGGGGAAGTGTGTTAGCACAGGTGTGCGGAGTGTGCCTGTACCTGGACGTTGCCGTGGGCGCGGGTGATGATGTCGATGCTGTCTCCGCTCTGCTTGTACTCCAGGATACAGGCGTTGTATTTGGCCGTCAGGATGAACAGGAGATCTTTGCTCTCGCCCTGCACATAAACAGAAGACGCACTATAAGAACGTGATGTGCGGGTCTGGGTCAGGGTCATGATGCACGGGTCTGGGGTCAGGGTCAAGGGTCAGGGTCTGGGGTCAGGGTCAAGGGTCAGGGTCACAATGCACATGTCAGCGGGTCAGGGTCAGGGTCAAGGGTCAGGGTATGGGTCACAATGCACATGTCAGCGGGTCAGGGTCTGGGTCAAGGGTCAGGGTATGGGTCACAATGCACATGTCAGCGGGTCAGGGTCAGGGTCTCGGTCAGGGTCATGATGCACACTTCAGCGGGTCAGGGTCTGGGTCAGGGTCTGGGTCAGGGTCATGATGCACACTTCAGCGGGTCTGGGTCAGGGTCAAGGGTCAGGGTATGGGTCACAATGCACATGTCAGCGGGTCAGGGTCAGGGTCAGGGTCTGGGTCTCGGTCAGGGTCATGATGCACACTTCAGTGGGTCAGGGTCTGGGTCAGGGTCTGGGTCAGGGTCATGATGCACACTTCAGCGGGTCTGGGTCAGGGTCTGGGTCAGGGTCATGATGCACACTTCAGCGGGTCAGGGTCAGGGTCTGGGTCTGGGTCAGGGTCTGGGTCATGATGCACACTTCAGCGGGTCAGGTCTGGGTCTGGGTCAGGGTCTGGGTCAGGGTCAGGGTCTGGGTCAGGGTCATGATGCACACTTCAGCGGGTCAGGTCAGGGTCTGGGTCAGGGTCATGATGCACACTTCAGCGGGTCAGGGTCAGGGTCTGGGTCCAGGGTCATGATGCACTTCAGCGGGTCTGGGTCAGGGTCTGGGTCAGGGCATGATGCACACTTCAGCGGGTCAGGGTCAGGGTCTGGGTCTGGGTCTGGGTCAGGGTCATGATGCACACTTCAGCGGGTCAGGGTCAGGGTCTGGGTCAGGGTCATGATGCACACTTCAGTGGGTCAGGGTCTGGGTCAGGGTCTGGGTCAGGGTCATGATGCACACTTCAGCGGGTCTGGGTCAGGGTCTGGGTCAGGGTCATGATGCACACTTCAGCGGGTCAGGGTCAGGGTCTGGGTCTGGGTCAGGGTCTGGGTCATGATGCACACTTCAGCGGGTCAGGGTCAGGGTCTGGGTCAGGGTCATGATGCACACTTCAGCGGGTCAGGTCAGGGTCAGGGTCTGGGTCAGGGTCATGATGCACACTTCAGCGGGTCAGGGTCAGGTCAGGGTCTGGGTCAGGGTCTGATGCACACTTCAGCGGGTCAGGGTCTGGGTCTGGGTCAGGGTCTGGGTCAGGTCAGGGTCTGGGTCAGGGTCATGATGCACACTTCAGCGGGTCAGGGTCAGGGTCTGGGTCTGGGTCAGGGTCTGGGTCGATGCACACTTCAGCGGGTCAGGGTCTGGGTCTGGGTCAGGGTCTGGGTCAGGTCAGGGTCATGATGCACACTTCAGCGGGTCAGGGTCTGGGTCTGGGCCAGGGTCTGGGTCTGGGTCATGATGCACACTTCAGCGGGTCAGGGTCTGGGTCTGGGTCTGGGTCATGATGCACACTTCAGCGGGTCAGGGTCTGGGTCAGGGTCTGGGTCAGGGTCTCGGTCAGGGTCATGATGCACACTTCAGTGGGTCAGGGTCTGGGTCAGGGTCTGGGTCATGATGCACACTTCAGCGGGTCAGGGTCTGGGTCTGGGTCAGGGTCTCGGTCAGGGTCATGATGCACACTTCAGTGGGTCAGGGTCTGGGTCTGGGTCAGGGTCTCGGCCAGGGTCATGATGCACACTTCAGCGGGTCAGGTCAGGGTCTGGGTCAGGGTCATGATGCACACTTCAGCGGGTCAGGGTCAGGGTCTGGGTCAGGGTCATGATGCACACTTCAGCGGGTCAGGGTCAGGGTCAGGGTCTGGGCCAGGGTCATGATGCACACTTCAGCGGGTCAGGGTCAGGGTCAGGGTCTGGGTCAGGGTCTGGGCCGCGATGCACACTTCAGCGGGTCAGGGTCAGGGTCTGGGTCAGGGTCATGATGCACACTTCAGCGGGTCAGGTCTGGGTCTGGGTCTGGGTCTGGGTCAGGGTCAGGGTCTGGGTCTCAGTCAGGGTCATGATGCACACTTCAGCGGGTCAGGGTCTGGGTCTGGGTCAGGGTCTCGGTCAGGGTCATGATGCACACTTCAGTGGGTCAGGGTCAGGGTCTGGGTCAGGGTCTGGGTCAGGGTCCTCTCGCATGGCTCCGCACACCTTGGGTCTGAAGAGCTCCATGACCGCGATCTTGCCGTACATGCCGACCTCTTTGACCGGCCGCAGACCCTCAGCGGTGACCACATAGATCTCCAGACGGGTGTTCTTGGCGATCAGCAGGTTCAGATCCTCAGCAGACGTGAAGTGACCTGCAGTTAGAGAAGAGAAGAAGAGTCCGCGCATCAATGATCCAACCAGCCAACTCACTAATGCAGCCTAACAATCATTTACTGATCTGAATAACATAAACTGATAATGTTTTGTGTGTATGCCATAGTAAAGAGAAGTGCTTTTAGTCTAGATTTAAACTGACAGAGTGTGTCTGCTTCCCGAACAATGCTAGGAAGACTGTTCCAGAGTTTAGGTGCTAAATAGGAAAAGGATCGACCGCCTGCAGTTGATTTAGATATTCTAGGTATTATCAGCAGGTCAGAGTTTAGAGAGAGCAGTAGACGTGATGGAGTATAATGCGTTAAGAGCTCGCTCAAGTACTGGGGAGATAAACCATTCAGTGCTTTGTAAGTAATGAGCAAGATTTTAAAATGTATGCGATGTTTAATAGGGAGCCAGTGCAGTGTTGACAGAACCTGGCTAATGTGTTCATACTTCCTGGTTCTAGTAAGAACTCGAGCTGCTGCGTTTTGGACCAGCTGGAGTTTGTTTATTAAGCGAGCAGGGCAACCACCCAGTAGAGCATTACAATAATCTAGCCTTGAGCTCATGAACGCATGTATTAATTGTTCAGCATTGCATTGAAAGCATGTGCCGTAATTTAGATATATTTTTAAGATGGTAGAATGCAGTTTTACAGATGATAGAAACGTGGCTTTCAAACGAGAGATTGGTATCAAAGAGCACACCCAGGTTCCTCACTGACCACGAGGGCTTGACAGAGCAGTCATTGAGGGTTAGACAGTATTCGACGTTACTACTATTATCATTATTATAGGTTACTATGTGCAAAGCTTGGGCGTTACTAGGCCTTTTTTAGGAATTTCTGCCCATCCCCCCTAAAACATATGTGACCTGACGGGGTCACCGGTTTCTGGGTATTGTGGGCAGTTTTATTGATGAAAACGTTCAAGGCCACACAGTTCTGCTGAGCTGTGAACACATCCAGGGACACCACACATAGAAGCACATTTATGAAAAATATGAGGAGGAGACGCTGGAACGTACAACGTGGTGTGATCAGAGTGGTTACTGATAGTGCCAGCAATATGGTGAAAGCATTCAATTAGCCTGTTTCAATGAATTTGGGGATCTGCTGGACCAAGATGTCGGGGAGACAGCTGTTGAGCAGGCTGATGTTCCAGATGATGCACTCCTGCAGATGGCCATCCAGTTAAACATGATGGTAGAGCAGCTACAGAAGCACATCTTCATCTGCGACGCCCGGTTCACTTACTCCAACTGGACATTAAAGATGCGATTGTGAAGCATAGTGCAGTGAATTCTATTATCAGCAAGGTTGGAAAAATAGTAAAAACAGAAAAAGCAGACTGAACACAGAGGAAACTGACAAATTAGGTGTTCGTCCCACAACTGCAGATGGGATAGTCAGTTGCGGATGACCGAGTCGGTGCTCGAAATGTTCGAAAAGGACGCGCTGTGGCACAACAGGATGACGTCGATCACAGAGGATGGGAAAATCCCATGCAATGATGCTCTCATGCTTCAAGCCTTAGTGAGAGAGCTCACACCATGTGCCGAACTAACAGATGGAAAAGGAACTGGGAAAGCTGGAGATGATCCTGCCAGCAGTTACAGAAATACAGTCCACTGGAAACAGCTGCATTCCCTAACCTTTCGACTCCTTATAAAAGGTTTTAAGATCACACCCATGTTATTCTGGCTGCACTGTTAGACCCACGCTTTAAGAGATGAAAACTAAAGCCACATTTGGAAATTAACCATGGTTTTATTATGGTAGCCTAAAAGTTTAGTAACAATGGTACAATAAAATCTACAAAAATAGTACAATACATTAAATTTTGAAACATAAAATATAATATAACATGTTTATCTGAGCAGAAAGGGTGTTTTCTACTGCTGAAGCACATGTGCTCGACACGCTACAGAAACATGTTTATCTGAGCAGAAAGGGTGTTTTCTACTGCTGAAACACATGTGCTCAACACGCTACAGAAACATGTTTATCTGAGCAGAAAGGGTGTTTTCAACTGCTGAAGCACATGTGCTCAACACGCTACAGAAACATGTTTATCTGAGCAGAAAGGGTGTTTTCTACTGCTGAAACACATGTGCTCAACACGCTACAGAAACATGTTTATCTGAGCAGAAAGGGTGTTTTCTACTGCTGAAGCACATGTGCTCGACACGCTACAGAAACATGTTTATCTGAGCAGAAAGGGTGTTTTCTACTGCTGAAACACATGTGCTCGACACGCTACAGAAACATGTTTATCTGAGCAGAAAGGGTGTTTTCAACTGCTGAAGCACATGTGCTCAACACGCTACAGAAACATGTTTATCTGAGCAGAAAGGGTGTTTTCTACTGCTGAAGCACATGTGCTCAACACGCTACAGAAACATGTTTATCTGAGCAGAAAGGGTGTTTTCTACTGCTGAAACACATGTGCTCAACACGCTACAGAAACATGTTTATCTGAGCAGAAAGGGTGTTTTCTACTGCTGAAGCACATGTGCTCAACACGCTACAGAAACATGTTTATCTGAGCAGAAAGGGTGTTTTCTACTGCTGAAGCGCATGTGGTCAACACGCTACAGAAACATGTTTATCTGAGCAGAAAGGGTGTTTTCTACTGCTGAAGCGCATGTGGTCAACACGCTACAGAAACATGTTTATCTGAGCAGAAAGGGTGTTTTCTACTGCTGAAGCGCATGTGGTCAACACGCTACAGAAACATGTTTATCTGAGCAGAAAGGGTGTTTTCTACTGCTGAAACACATGTGCTCAACACGCTACAGAAACATGTTTATCTGAGCAGAAAGGGTGTTTTCTACTGCTGAAACACATGTGCTCAACACGCTACAGAAACATGTTTATCTGAGCAGAAAGGGTGTTTTCTACTGCTGAAGCACATGTGCTCAACACGCTACAGAAACATGTTTATCTGAGCAGAAAGGGTGTTTTCTACTGCTGAAACACATGTGCTCAACACGCTACAGAAACATGTTTATCTGAGCAGAAAGGGTGTTTTCTACTGCTGAAGCACATGTGGTCAACACGCTACAGAAACATGTTTATCTGAGCAGAAAGGGTGTTTTCAACTGCTGAAGCACATGTGCTCAACACGCTACAGAAACATGTTTATCTGAGCAGAAAGGGTGTTTTCTACTGCTGAAGCACATGTGGTCAACACGCTACAGAAACATGTTTATCTGAGCAGAAAGGGTGTTTTCTACTGCTGAAACACATGTGCTCGACACGCTACAGAAACATGTTTATCTGAGCAGAAAGGGTGTTTTCTACTGCTGAAACACATGTGCTCGACACGCTACAGAAACATGTTTATCTGAGCAGAAAGGGTGTTTTCAACTGCTGAAGCACATGTGCTCAACACGCTACAGAAACATGTTTATCTGAGCAGAAAGGGTGTTTTCTACTGCTGAAGCACATGTGCTCAACACGCTACAGAAACATGTTTATCTGAGCAGAAAGGGTGTTTTCTACTGCTGAAACACATGTGCTCAACACGCTACAGAAACATGTTTATCTGAGCAGAAAGGGTGTTTTCTACTGCTGAAGCACATGTGCTCAACACGCTACAGAAACATGTTTATCTGAGCAGAAAGGGTGTTTTCTACTGCTGAAGCGCATGTGGTCAACACGCTACAGAAACATGTTTATCTGAGCAGAAAGGGTGTTTTCTACTGCTGAAACACATGTGCTCAACACGCTACAGAAACATGTTTATCTGAGCAGAAAGGGTGTTTTCTACTGCTGAAACACATGTGCTCAACACGCTACAGAAACATGTTTATCTGAGCAGAAAGGGTGTTTTCTACTGCTGAAGCACATGTGCTCAACACGCTACAGAAACATGTTTATCTGAGCAGAAAGGGTGTTTTCTACTGCTGAAACACATGTGCTCAACACGCTACAGAAACATGTTTATCTGAGCAGAAAGGGTGTTTTCTACTGCTGAAGCACATGTGGTCAACACGCTACAGAAACATGTTTATCTGAGCAGAAAGGGTGTTTTCTACTGCTGAAGCGCATGTGGTCAACACGCTACAGAAACATGTTTATCTGAGCAGAAAGGGTGTTTTCTACTGCTGAAGCACATGTGCTCAACACGCTACAGAAACATGTTTATCTGAGCAGAAAGGGTGTTTTCTACTGCTGAAGCACATGTGCTCGACACGCTACAGAAACATGTTTATCTGAGCAGAAAGGGTGTTTTCTACTGCTGAAACACATGTGCTCAACACGCTACAGAAACATGTTTATCTGAGCAGAAAGGGTGTTTTCTACAGCTGAAGCGCATGTGCTCAACACGCTACAGAAACATGTTTATCTGAGCAGAAAGGGTGTTTTCTACTGCTGAAGCACATGTGCTCAACACGCTACAGAAACATGTTTATCTGAGCAGAAAGGGTGTTTTCTACTGCTGAAGCACATGTGCTCAACACGCTACAGAAACATGTTTATCTGAGCAGAAAGGGTGTTTTCTACTGCTGAAGCACATGTGCTCAACACGCTACAGAAACATGTTTATCTGAGCAGAAAGGGTGTTTTCTACTGCTGAAACACATGTGCTCAACACGCTACAGAAACATGTTTATCTGAGCAGAAAGGGTGTTTTCTACTGCTGAAACACATGTGCTCAACACGCTACAGAAACATGTTTATCTGAGCAGAAAGGGTGTTTTCTACTGCTGAAGCACATGTGCTCGACACGCTACAGAAACATGTTTATCTGAGCAGAAAGGGTGTTTTCTACAGCTGAAGCGCATGTGCTCAACACGCTACAGAAACATGTTTATCTGAGCAGAAAGGGTGTTTTCTACAGCTGAAGCGCATGTGCTCAACACGCTACAGAAACATGTTTATCTGAGCAGAAAGGGTGTTTTCTACTGCTGAAGCACATGTGCTCAACACGCTACAGAAACATGTTTATCTGAGCAGAAAGGGTGTTTTCTACTGCTGAAGCACATGTGCTCAACACGCTACAGAAACATGTTTATCTGAGCAGAAAGGGTGTTTTCTACTGCTGAAGCACATGTGCTCAACACGCTACAGAAACATGTTTATCTGAGCAGAAAGGGTGTTTTCTACTGCTGAAGCGCATGTGCTCAACACGCTACAGAAACATGTTTATCTGAGCAGAAAGGGTGTTTTCTACTGCTGAAGCACATGTGCTCAACACGCTACAGAAACATGTTTATCTGAGCAGAAAGGGTGTTTTCTACTGCTGAAGCACATGTGCTCAACACGCTACAGAAACATGTTTATCTGAGCAGAAAGGGTGTTTTCTACTGCTGAAGCGCATGTGCTCAACACGCTACAGAAACATGTTTATCTGAGCAGAAAGGGTGTTTTCTACTGCTGAAGCACATGTGCTCAACACGCTACAGAAACATGTTTATCTGAGCAGAAAGGGTGTTTTCTACTGCTGAAGCACATGTGCTCAACACGCTACAGAAACATGTTTATCTGAGCAGAAAGGGTGTTTTCTACTGCTGAAGCACATGTGCTCAACACGCTACAGAAACATGTTTATCTGAGCAGAAAGGGTGTTTTCTACTGCTGAAGCACATGTGCTCAACACGCTACAGAAACATGTTTATCTGAGCAGAAAGGGTGTTTTCTACTGCTGAAGCGCATGTGCTCAACACGCTACAGAAACATGTTTATCTGAGCAGAAAGGGTGTTTTCTACTGCTGAAGCGCATGTGCTCAACACGCTACAGAAACATGTTTATCTGAGCAGAAAGGGTGTTTTCTACTGCTGAAGCACATGTGCTCAACACGCTACAGAAACATGTTTATCTGAAGTGAACGCAGCAGTGGTTTTTACTTTTGATGATTACAAATTCAACCAACCAACTAACATTACAGTTCTGAATGTTAATGCCTAAGTACAATAGCCTATTATATATTATAATTTTTCTGTTGTTGAACTTATTTTCGTTTGGTAATTAATAATTTTTAATTTATGTTGTAACATCTGATCCTCACGGCCTGCCGCTCAATGTGAATCTGAGAAACCCGTGAGAGCATACGGCTCTATGTTCACACAGACGCTGAGGCGCAGCGCACACTAAACATTAAACACTCGCCAGCTGCTTCAAGGCAGAAATGTTAAACAAATGATAAAAATATTAAAGGCAAATGAATAAACTTTTGTCTAATTTCACCATTTTGAATTGAAAACAGGGTTATGTGATTTAGAATGTAAGTTAATTGACTAACAATAAATATTAAAGCAGTTTTCTTTAGATTAGGCATAAGATTAATAATGAATGTGTACATATTGTAAATTAATATAATTTCATTTGTATCCCTGTTTCAGACTGCATTGGGCATAAGATTAATGTGTGTGCATATGGTGAATTATGATTCATAAAACATAAATATCAGGTGACCGTATGATTCCTTTCTTCAGTGACTAACTGGAATAGACCCGTCCTTTCTGCCCAATGACATGGGTTTCGGGCTATTGGATCAGAACATCTTAAAATGCACTTATGTAGATCATAGAAATCCAGATTTTCTCAGGGGAGCCCCCCCCCCGACCCCCATAACTCCCTCACATTTGGGATCTCAGTGACTATACATCTGCCTATATTCCTGGGTCCCATTAAGGGATGTACAACATGGTCAAGCAGAATAAGGCTTTAATATTAGCTATATAAGTAATAAACAGCCAATATCATAACATGCATGCTAATAAGCTAATAGTTAATAGTGAGTGTCACCCTTTTGTCATACCCTCGCTGGGGCTGAGCCCCCCTAACATCCCATAATCGCCCCTGGGGCAAACGGTTGTGATGAGGCTGCAGGAAGGGCCTGTGAGGAGCTCAACCCCGGGCTCGTGTTGATCCGTTTGTGCTGAAGATGGTCGTGTCTGATGGTGACGCGCTGCAGATCTAGCGAATCACAGATAACGGCTCCATTTCACTAATAAGCGCGTCCTTACGGTGAAGTCGAGCCGTGAACACAGACAGGTCAGGTGAGACCGATGTGTGTGTGTGTGTGTGTGTGTGTGTGTGTGTGTGTGTGTGTGTGTGTGTGTGTGTGTGTGTGCTGAGGGCCCGCCGCGCGCGGGAGGTAAACACGCACTCACCCGTCACACAGGCGTTCACCGCCGTCGGCTTCTGCGCCGTCACCACGTAATTATAGGACATGGCGTTCACTTAAAACACACGAACAGCCAGAGATGAAGTGAAACGGTGTTTACAGCGAGATGTGTTGCATGAATCCGCTGAAGAGCGCTCAGATCAGCAGCAGCGCAGCAGCACAGCATCAGTGAGTGTGTGCGAGAGCGCCGCCCGCGGTCTGGAGGAATCACCGCACAGCAGCGCCGCCCGCGGTCTGGAGGAATCACCGCACAGCAGCGCCGCCCGCGGTCTGGAGGAATCACCGCACAGCAGCGCCGCCCGCGGTCTGGAGGAATCACCGCACAGCAGCGCCGCCCGCGGTCTGGAGGAATCACCGCACAGCAGCGCCGCCCGCGGTCTGGAGGAATCACCGCACAGCAGCGCCGCCCGCGGTCTGGAGGAATCACCGCACAGCAGCGCCGCCCGCGGTCTGGAGGAATCACCGCACAGCAGCGCCGCCCGCGGTCTGGAGGAATCACAGCACAGCAGCGCCGCCCGCGGTCTGGAGGAATCACAGCACAGCAGCGCCGCTCGCGGTCTGGAGGAATCACCGCACAGCAGCGCCGCCCGCGGTCTGGAGGAATCACCGCACAGCAGCGCCGCCCGCGGTCTGGAGGAATCACCGCACAGCAGCGCCGCCCGCGGCCTGGAGGAATCACAGCACAGCAGCGCCGCTCGCGGTCTGGAGGAATCACAGCACAGCAGCGCCGCCCGCGGTCTGGAGGAATCACAGCACAGCAGCGCCGCCCGCGGCCTGGAGGAATCACAGCACAGCAGCGCCGCTCGCGGTCTGGAGGAATCACAGCACAGCAGCGCCGCTCGCGGTCTGGAGGAATCACCGCACAGCAGCGCCGCCCGCGGTCTGGAGGAATCACCGCACAGCAGCGCCGCCCGCGGTCTGGAGGAATCACAGCACAGCAGCGCCGCCCACGGTCTGGAGGAATCACAGCACAGCAGCGCCGCCCACGGTCTGGAGGAATCACAGCACAGCAGCGCCCGCGGCCTGGAGGAATCACAGCACAGCAGCGCCGCTCGCGGTCTGGAGGAATCACAGCACAGCAGCGCCGCTCGCGGTCTGGAGGAATCACAGCACAGCAGCGCCGCTCGCGGTCTGGAGGAATCACCGCACAGCAGCGCCGCGGTCTGGAGGAATCACCGCACAGCAGCGCCCGCGGTCTGGAGGAATCACAGCACAGCAGCGCCGCCCACGGTCTGGAGGAATCACAGCACAGCAGCGCCGCCCACGGTCTGGAGGAATCACAGCACAGCAGCGCCGCCCGCGGTCTGGAGGAATCACCGCACAGCAGCGCCGCCCGCGGTCTGGAGGAATCACATTATTTTAATAAATAGTTAATTATTTATTAGAAACAATCGTACATTTTTAAACTGTGTAAATACAGGACACGTAAACATTGTTTATTTGTGTAGTTTCTTTGACTGTTGTAGTTTATATGAATTCTAAATAGGCTCGTTATCACTGAATAAGTCAGAATCGTCACACGGATCTTCAGTTAATCTGTGATGTTTATTAAACTCTGCTTTAGTTATAAATATATATCATGAGGCGATAATAAAGAGTGCGAAGCTCAGAGCTGTCAATCACTCACCCGCGCATGCGCACTGTGCTCAGCCTCCGAGCTGCCGTCACCCGCGCATGCGCACTGTGCTCAGCCTCAGACCCGCGGCTGTAGAGTTCTCCTGTCACACAGCTCAGGTGAGTAGATCCGATCTGAGCTCGACTGCAGCTGTCAGCAGGTATGTGTCTCTCCGCGGAGTGCTCACACACATAATCCACACGCAGAATCCCCTTCCTGGATAAATTATGTCATATGGGATATTCCAGCACGAGAGGAACGCGTTTACTGGAGCTAACGGCTAACGGCTAACATGTCAATAACAGCACAGCCTGAGCCGTGACGTCAGCAGCACAGCTGTCCTCGTCATTATCCTGCCTTTCCTGATGTTTTATTCACTCATTCGTTGTTTTCGTATTTGTAGAAAGTAGCAGGAATTACACAGAAATGTAAATAATGATGGTGAAAATGAAATAATACATCTGTAAAGTTATGACAGTAATGTGACCTTCAGATCGCATTTATCAAGCACAGGTTATTAATAAACAGTGCTCACGTCATCAGTATATCTGAAAGACTGTATGTGCTTAAATACATTGAGCCCACAGCCTTCACAGAGGTTTACATCGACCAGGCATAACATTATGACCACCTGTCGAGGCATGGACTCCTCTAGAACCCTGAAGCTGTGCTGTGGGACCTGGCACCAAGATGTTAGCAGCAGATCCTTTAAGTCATGTAAGTTGTGAGGTGGAGCTTCCATGGACCCAGCCATCCACATGATGTAAAAGAACACGTGATCATCAGACCAGGCCACCTTCTTCCATTGCTCCGTTCTTCCATTGGTGCTTTCGGCGGGGTCAGGGGTCAGCATGGGCACCCTGACTGGTCAGCGGCTGTGCCGCCCCATACGCAACAAACTGCGATGCTCTGTGTATTCTGAGCCCTTTCTATCAGAACCAGCATTAACTTCTTGAGCAGTTTGAGCTCCAGTAGCTCGTCTGTTTGATCGGACCACACGGGCCAGCCTTCGCTCCACACGTGCATCAATGAGCCTGAGCCGCCCATGACCCTGTGGCCGGTTCTCCACTGTTCCTTCCTTGGAGCACTTTTGATAGATCCTGACCACTGCAGACCGGGAACACCCCACAAGAGCTGCAGTTTTGGAGATGCTCTGACCCAGTCGTCTAGCCATCACAATCTGGCCCTTGTCAAACTCGCTCAAATCTGATTGGTGTTTATATATAATAGATCTTAAAAGTTGAACGCACCATGAAAGTACAGCCCTAGATGCTGATATGATGTCAAGTTCTCCAGCGCTTTATACGGCACAGATGTTTTCCCAGTGATAAACAGGAGAGTAACCCGTTCAGCTGTAAAGAGCTCTACATCAGAGTCGTTATTCAGTTCACCTTTTGTTCTCATCTGATAGAGCCGTTAAATCAATAATGTGACTGAATATGAAGTGTTGTGTGTTCAGTGTGTGTGTGTGTGTGTGTGAGGTGTTGCGGCAAAATAACGTTAACTCCGTTGCATTTCTGAATAAGAGACAAACCTTAGCCAATTGCGTCTTTATAAAGATTTAATTCTTGCAAGAATGAGTCCACAGTCAATACAACCAGATAATGCCTGCATCGGGTGTGAACTGACTAGAACAAAGAAAAGTCAGCTCTTATAACCCCAATGTTTAAGCAACCCCCCCCAGTATTTTTCCACAGAGTAATGAGCAGAGACACAATATGTAAATGGTCCCTTCCTTGGAGCTAATATAATTTAAATGATCCGACACCCTTTGTCGGAAAGCTCCCACTTTGATGTCCCACCGTTACCCCTTGCTTCAGCAGCAGCTGTGTCTGAACAGCTGAAAAGGTGTTTCACAAACAGACATTGACTTCTGAATGAACTCAAACATAAATCTTCTTCTATGATTAAATTTTTCCTCCACAATTCCCCCTTTTATCATTCTTTGATAATTCACAAGAAAAAATTTAAATGTATATATGAATGTTGTTCTTCTCAAGTCGCACAGTCCAAGCATCGAAAAGGGCACCACGGCTTTGCTTTGCTCCAATCGCACAGCTGTACGCCCAGAAAGAGTTATGAAGATTAGTCTTTTCTGCTCTTGTTAATGAAAGGACGCCACCTCTCTGTAGATTGTGCAACTCTGATTCTGTGGGCTTGCAACAGGTTCTAAACTTGTTGTCTCAGCTCTACGTTGTGCCAGTGTCTCTGCTCCTGAGATGATAGCGGCAAATGATGTTTGTGTGACCTCCGTCCGCACAGACGTGTGCGTCCAGCTCCTCTCGGCTCCTTCTCACCGACCACTGGTGGGATCTTTCTCAGCTACCTTGATGGCGGTTTTTGTCATCAGAAGCATGACAAAAGGCCCTAGTCACCTTTTCACTCTCCATCTGTTCCTTCTGTAGTCCCGTATCACAACATCAAACATCTGGTCTGATGTTATGTAAAGGAGTCCCTTAACCTGCACACAGATCTTAGACACAGAGAGAACATTTCTTTTGCAATAATTCACAAATTATATCGATGTAAGCTATTGTTTACCCCTTCTATTAAACAGTCTCGAACAGACTCGGATTTGCTCTAGGCCTTTCCTTCTACAAAATTTTTCATAAAAATACTGTACCCCAGACAGTTTTCATCAGTTTCAGACAGTTTTCTTCAGTTTCAGACAGTTTTCATTTAACTAATTCCCCCTTTGGCTGCCTGATCATCCATGCAGCCATATAAACATAATGGTCAAAGAATGTTTGGGGTAAACAAGGCTTGCCATCACCACACTATTTTGAAAAGTACAGCTACAGTTTCCACAGCTGTTTCTCCGCTGTTGTGGCGAAGGTCTCCGTACTCTGTAAAGAAGTGAAAGCGTTTGTGGTTATTTCAAATATCAAAAAGACATTATGGTTCCTTTGACTGCTTCTGCCTCGGCCTTCGCAATCTCATCTGCCTGTTTAAATAAAATCTTTGTTATTAATGTGCGCTGCGCATTCATAGATATCAACCTGGCCAGTCAAGAAATCTGTGTCTTGAGAAGCAGACACAGTTGAACCATTCAGAATTGGGCGCCCATCCGATATTACAATTTTCCTGTGTTTCCACAATGCCCCAAAATTATGCCCAACTCCGAACTCAAAACGCAAATCTGTTCAAATTGTTACACTTTTACCTTTCATCAGCTTGCATATTTCAGTCAGGGCTACAAGCTCCAGTCTTAACCAGGCAATCTTTATCCTGATTCTTTCGTGTTTCAGTGAAAGTTAATATAAAATCTGTATTTCAAATCTGGAAGCCGGGCTAAATGAGTAAGCTCTGTTACTGCACTCCTGTCAATTTGGGGGTGTGTGATACCTTCAAAATCCAAACACACGACACCTTGTTGCTTTCAAGTGTTTAACGACACATCACACATCCCTAGGTCAGACCCTCGGTCACTCCTCAGAGACCAAATACATGATTAGTGTAAAGGAAGAAAAACAATCATTGATTCTCTTGATAATTCCAAATCATCACAGACCCCAATGTTGTCCAACTCAAATTAAACGACAAAAAAAATAAGTAAGATAGATAAAAATCCATCTAAGTGCTATAAATCTCCATATAAACATCCTTCAGTTTGTGCTTTGCCCACAGTTCAGAGGACTCCTCTGCCCGTGCAGGCCGTATGTTTGACATGTACTGATTCTCTTTTGTGCATCTGTCATGGTTGTCATTATCCTCTCTAACTCAACTTCATGTTTATATTCAGATCTAAATGCTCCCAGTTTCTCACTGAACATCATATTCTTGTCAAACTTCCTCCAGTCCGTTGTTTCAACACAATTCTTTTACAAACCACCCTGTTTTTGTTCAAAATTACTGTTTCCATCAACTGCAATTTCACTCATCATATCTAACCATTTATAACAGAAACCTAAATTTGTTAATGTTGAAAACTTTTCATCAAAACGACATGATTATCTATTCGTATTACATTCAATCAGCCTGCTTCACTCATCTTTCTCTTGTGACATTATGCTTAATCATATTCAATACCCAATTCTTTATCAAAATCTTTCCAATTAATTAGGATTTTAAAGTACATTTTCCTTTCAATGTCTTGAATCTTCTTTTTCCTTCTTTCCCTACCTTAATGTTCCTCCTTCACTACATCCATAAACCTCCTCTTTGGTCTTCCTTAAACCTCCTGTCTTTTCCTCAGTGTGACTGTCTCCAAACCGCACATCATCACTGTTCTCACTACTGTTCTGCACACCTTCCCTTTCATTCTTACTGTAACCCTCACACAACAGACCTGACACTTTTCTCCACCCATTCCAACCTGCCTGCACACACACTTCTTCACCTCTCTAGACTTTCGTCCACCTGCTCTCACTACAGATCACAATGTTATCCTCAAACATCATAGTCCATGTAGATTCCTGTCTGACCTCCTCTGTCAGCCTGGCCATCACCACTGCGAACAAGAAGGGGCTCAGAGCCGATCCTTGATGCAGTCTCACCTTCACCGTGAAGTCCTCTGTCTCACCTACGGCACACCTTTCCACTGTCCACTGCTCTGCAGAAATCCAAAATATTACTGTCCTCCATCTCAATCCTAGTCACACAGAAAACCTCACAGCCTCTTGTTTTGTTTTGTTTTTTTTTTCTTACATTAATTGTAGTTCTCTAGATAAATTAATGTCCTGCCTCCATTTAATGGAGGAAACACAAAAATAAAACTTTTCATTTTAAAGTTTATATTCCTTTGTTCGCCTCTGGCCTTTCATAATTGTGACGGATTCTCTGGATAATTTAGATAATGACTTAAGCCAATTTGTCATTTTGTCTCTGTCCTCAAGTCTATAATTTTACGCTTACTATTTTAACTAATCCAGAGAGTAATTCAAATCCTCATCATAAATGACAAAAGTAGTCATTATTATTACCAGTAACAGACCAAGCTGGATATCAATCCACTTAAAGCTCGTCCCATGTTCTGGATCATCTTTTATCAGAATCACTCAGAATAATACGCTTCTTTTAAAGTTTGTCGTTGGCTTAACCCATCTGTAGTGATAAAGCACTACGCTCAATCAGGGCATAAATATGAACTGCTCATTCTCAAAATTTGCTTCTACTTGGTTTCTTAATCATTTTCAAATCATGTCTGTTCACTATTAAGTTGTCTTTAGAAAAGTCAGCTGGGTTGTTTTGGTTTTGTCTCAGCTTTAACATGGCCGATTACAGACACTGTGCCATCCCTGCCTCCACAAGCAGCCTCTCTCTCTCTCTCTCTCTCTCTCTCTACACAGATAATCTTTTCAACAGCCTCTGAGACTTTAACTCAGAACAAACTATAATCTTTAGTTTAAATACCTTTGTTATCCAGACCTTCTCTTTTGAACTTCAAAAGCTGTCCTCATCTTAAAGCCATCACCATGTCTCCGAATGATCCTATGCAATATCTAATGACCTGCAGGATTTAAGACTATGATAGAGACATATTAGATCAATATCACACAGTTTTACTTATACCAATTAATACATTTTGTTCTGTTCTCCATAAAATTTATGACAATTCACAGCATGGTCTCAGCTGGCTCTTGAATGCCCCTTACCATCATAACTTTCCCTCAGGGTCTTCCCTGGAATTCACAAACAATATAAGCGGTTCTTGGGTGAGCGGTATAGAGGAACATCTCTGGGTCGGACTGCTGTATATCTGTCTGGACTCTCGGCCCCTACAAAAACACAACTCCTCCCTTTATGATGCTGCTGGCCTCACAGACATCTGCTCAACTCTCATACACACCTCACATAAAAACACTCTTCTTGAGGTGCCCAAATGTCGATGAAACCCTGGCTTAGGTTGTCCTCCTGCTGGCCAAGAGAGGATCTTACCCGTCTTTGGTGAATCATCTCACACACATTTGTCATCGCTTTAATTTTTTTTTTTTTTTTTGTGACCTCAACAGGATGATGTTTTCTGGAGCTTTGCATAGAGTGCATTCAAGAGTCATCAGAGCCATCTGGTCTGCTTACTATAGGTAAAACATGGAGACAGGTTAATTATCACAATACAACTAAATCACTAAAATCCACCACTCAGTGAATTTAGCCAGAACAACTGTCCTTTCAGTTTAATGTTCTGCTACCTTTGTGTCTCGATCCATCGGTCCTGTACATGGTGAAGGCTTAGATCAGACACAACATTTTCAGTTCTATATTTTAAAAACATCTCGCTTTGTAAAAACATCTCATTTTGTTTCATCAAAATATCTATCATTGCCCTCCATGGCAATCCTTTAACTATTAGTCAAAAATGTCCTTTTTATCAAATCATCGTCTCTATGATTTTCAACTGATGCCCTGTGCTTAACCATAAGTATCTCATCACTTATGACACATGCTCAGATAACAGCTTTGTGCTGGGTTTGAATGAGAGAGAGAGACTCTGAGGCCTTCAGGGCTGGCACACTGCATCTTCATCTGCACTGCAACTTTTCACTCTTTACACAAGCTAGTGAGATCTGGTTAGAAATTAATATTGTTTTCAAATAAACTTCAGACATTTTCCTTTAAACTCTATCCTTAGACTGAAATCACACTTTCAAATCACCCTCAGATTGAGTGTGTGTTACTCAAGCTAGGCCACAGCACCAGAAATGACGTGGTGGTGCCAGATTCAGATAAGCAAATCAGCATTTATTACAGCTCAGCACAAGCTTATCTTTTGAAACCAAAGCATCAACTTCTAGGGTTTCCAACATATTAACTTACCTAAAGTTATTTCAACAACCCAATATTCAGTCCAATAAGCATTATCAGAGTTTTGCAAAAGTGAGAAGAGCAAGAACATATTTATTATAACCCTATTGTTATTTCATTATTTTCTTAGACAGAGTTTAAATCTCATCTCTGTATTCATTTCTTTTTACTGGGTTTAGTGTGGTTGCCTCATTTGTCACACCTTCGACACCTTATGGTGAGTGGACAAAGCCCTGCTGACCACAATTAAAACACTCTGTGTCATTCAGCAATTCATGGTATCTTTCATCTGCTTTTTCAAAACAAAAATCACATCAGATTCCCTCAGTTACTGGGATCTTTCCTTCAGGGTTTAATGTTATCAGATTCCCACAGTTACTGGGGTCTTTCCTTCAGGGTTTAATGTTATTCCACCCATTTTA
>CM040918.1:40922553-40925053 GCA_023029165.1 Gobiocypris rarus | reverse complement strand
GAGTGAGGAGTGAGTGAGGAGTGAGTGAGTGAGAGAGAGGAGGAGTGAGAGAGAGAGAGAGAGTGTGAGTGAGAGAGTGAGTGAGGAGTGAGGAGGAGGAGTGAGTGAGTGAGTGAGTGAGAGAGAGAGTGTGAGTGAGAGAGAGAGGAGTGAGTGAGTGAGTGAGAGAGTGAGTGAGTGAGTGAGAGAGAGAGTGTGAGTGAGAGAGAGAGAGGAGTGAGTGAGGAGGAGTGAGGAGGAGTGAGTGAGTGAGTGAGTGTGTGAGAGAGAGAGGAGTGAGTGAGTGAGGAGTGAGTGAGTGAGTGAGTGAGGAGTGAGTGTGTGAGTGAGTGTGAGGAGGAGTGAGTGAGTGAGTGTGTGAGGAGTGAGGAGTGAGTGAGTGTGTGAGTGAGTGAGTGAGTGAGGAGGAGTGAGGAGTGAGTGAGTGTGAGTGAGTGTGTGAGTGAGTGAGGAGTGAGTGAGTGAGTGAGGAGTGAGGAGTGTGAGTGAGAGAGTGTGAGTGAGTGAGAGAGAGAGAGAGAGAGAGAGTGAGTGAGTGAGTGAGGAGTGAGTGAGTGAGAGAGAGAGTGAGTGAGGAGAGAGAGAGAGAGAGAGAGAGAGTGAGTGAGTGAGTGAGTGAGTGAGAGAGAGAGTGTGTGAGTGAGAGAGAGAGAGAGAGAGAGAGAGAGAGAAAGGCCGTTAGCTTTAGCTGAGGTTAACGCTGAGATCGGCTGCTAGCTTTAGCTGAGGTTATTGTTGAGAAAGGCCTTTAGCTTTAGCTGAGAAAGGCCGCTAGCTTTAGCTGAGGTTATCGTTGAGATCGGCCGTTAGCTTTAGCTGAGAAAGGCCGCTAGCTTTAGCTGAGGTTAGCGCTTTAGCATTAGTCATAGTGACCCACGGATCAGATTGCACGATTCCCACTCGTCCTGGAAAACACATTGAAAATTAGAAAAATGTCATATGTCCTGGAAAATGATTTTTGAAACTGTTAATAAGGAAGAGTTTACCACTGGCCAAAGCGATCAGCGCGGTGGCAGACACGATTATCTCACGATTCTAACAGATGTTCTCGAGGTTTATGATGATGTCAAGTCCGAAGGGCGAGACATAAAGTCCCGTTCTGAGGGAAAATACTGTTGTGAGAAAATTGCAATCGTGAGAAAATATGTTTTCAGAATAGCGAGATTAGTCGCAATTCCCTTTTAATTGTTTATGGCATGATCAAGCTTTCCTAGTCATAATGTATGAGCTCATATTAAAGACTGATTATAGTGTAGTCATGGCGATAAACTGTTAAAGACTCAGAGAGGGATCTATTACTGGAGGGATCCTTGTCTTTTATTCTCGCTGGAGTAAAATTGAAAATGATGTTTGAAAGAGTGGGACCCCTGGATTGGCTTCATCCCTCTGGGAGTTGAACTGATGCTGACCCCTCCGGCCAAAGGAACATCCCAGCCAATCCATTCAGAGCGAGAGCCGCTGTCTGACTCCGCTGTGTTTCCCGCAGAGCCCATGTTGAGCGCTCTTCTGCGCAGGATGCCCGGGCTGGAGGCCTGTGAGATCCAGCAGCTGGTCAACTGCCCAGAATCCTTCACTCCGGACATGCGCTGCCTGATGGGAGAGACTCCGGGGATATATGGATACTTTGTGCTGGCGGGCATGAACTCCTCAGGCCTGTCGTTCGCGGGCGGAGCGGGGAAGTAAGCAAAGCACACACACACTCTGATGTAGAGCTGCACGGTTAATCACTGAACGATGGCGATCCTGATTCACACACACACACACACACACACACACACACACACTCTGACGTAGAGCTGCACGGTTAATCACTGAACGATGGCGATCCTGATTCACACACACACACACACACACACACACACACACACTCTGATGTAGAGCTGCACGGTTAATCACTGAACGATGGTGATCTTGATTCACACACACACACACACACACACTCTGACGTAGAGCTGAATGATGGCGATCTTGATTCACACACACACACACACACACACACACACACACACTCTGACGTAGAGCTGCACGGTTAATCACTGAACGGTGGCGATCTTGATTCACACACACACACACACACACACACACACACTCTGACGTAGAGCTGCACAGTTAATCACTGAACGGTGGCGATCTTGATTCACACACACACACACACACACTCACACACTCTGACGTAGAGCTGCACAGTTAATCACTGAACGATGGTGATCTTGATTCACACACACACACACACACACACACACACACACTCTGACGTAGAGCTGCACGGTTAATCACTGAACGATGGTGATCTTGATTCACACACACACACACACACACACACACACACTCTGACGTAGAGCTGCACGGTTAATCACTGAATGATGGCGATCTTGATTCACACACACACACACACACACACACACACACTCTGACGTAGAGCTGCACGGTTAATCACTGAACGGTGGCGATCTTGATTCACACACACACACACACACACACACACACACTCTGGCGTAGA
>CM040918.1:40907553-40912553 GCA_023029165.1 Gobiocypris rarus | reverse complement strand
GTGAGTGTGTGTGTGTGTGGTGGGTGAGTGGTGAGTGAGTGTGTGTGTGTGGTGGTGGTGAGTGGTGGTGTGTGTGGTGGTGAGTGAGTGGTGAGTGGGTGAGTGAGTGAGTGTGTGTGTGAGTGAGGTGGTGAGTGGTGGTGGGTGGTGAGTGGTGAGTGGTGGTGGTGAGTGAGTGGTGGTGAGTGAGTGAGTGAGTGTGTGAGTGAGTGTGAGTGAGTGTGTGGTGGTGAGTGGTGGTGGAGTGAGTGGTGAGTGAGTGGTGAGTGGTGAGTGAGTGAGTGAGTGTGTGTGTGAGTGTGTGAGTGTGTGAGTGTGTGAGTGAGTGGTGAGTGAGTGGAGTGAGTGGTGAGTGGTGAGTGAGTGAGTGAGTGAGTGAGTGAGTGAGTGAGTGAGTGTGTGAGTGAGTGAGTGTGAGTTTTTGTGAAATATCAGGACACAAATGTGTATAATGACATGGGTATGACACAGGTATTACAAAAAGAGGGTGAAATATGTGGACGTTCCCCATGTCCTCACTTTTCAAAATGCTTATAAATCACTAGGGCTGGGCGATATGGAGCAAAAAAAATATCTCGATATACGATATATATCTCAATATCATTACAGGAAAAATAACGCCCCAAAAACGACTCCAAAAAAAAAAGCCAAATACCACAAAGTCTTTTTTTTATTGAAGTGCAAAGAGGTAGGCAGCTCGTGTAGTTACAAACTGCTTTTGCAACATTTGAAAAATAAAATAAAATCCCTGTATACAAAAATAATAATTTAACTGTAAAATAAAGGAAGAAATAATACATATTGCCTTTTCATTCAAAAATGAAACAACTCAACTCAAGGCAGTGCATATGAACAAAGTGCTTCTGCGACATTTAAGATACAAATAAAATTCCCTGCTTACATAAATAATAATAATAATAATTTAACTGTAAAATAAAAAAAGTACATATTTTTATTTAAAAAAGTCAGCTGTAAAACAGTAAGAGATCTTGAGGCAGGTGGACGCTTTGATGATGGGACACACGCTCGATTACAAACATAAATAGCGGAATAAAATATAAGCTTAAGTGGTAAATATGGTCATGATTGCACTGTTTTGCTGTCCTGTATCGATCTGGTGACGGTTTAACCAGCTGTATAACACCGAGATCTTGAGGCAGGCGATCACGCGACGCTTTGATGATGGGACGCGCGCTTGGTTAGGCTACAAACACAAATAGCGGAATAAAATATAAGTTAAAGTGGTAACAACACTGAGAGATCTTGAGGCAGGCACAAAGCGATTGGTTAGTGGTGAATAATGAAATGTGCGTACCGTAGTGGCTCTCATGTACTAAATTGTGTAAAAAAGGCGGAATTGCATATTGTGTAAAGAACAGCGTTGTCATTTCGTTCGCATGCATCTACCGGACTGGCCTCCAGCACTGGCAGGGTTTAGAGGATCTGCCTTAAGCAGTGACGGGTTCCGTGACACGCAAAGAGTTTAGTCCTAGTGCGAGCACAGCACAGAGAAGGCAAACAAGCAAAGTGGCGGAATCAGAATGAAATATAAACAACATATCGATATATACGATATGTCAAAATCCATATCGTGTTTAAAAAATATCTGCGTGTGTGTGTGTTGGGTAGGTTTAGGGTCAAGGGCAGTGTGTGTGTGTGCGTGCGTGCGTGCGTGCGTGCGTGTGTGTGTGTGTGTGTGTTGGGTAGGTTTAGGGTCAAGGGCAGTGTGTGTGTGTGCGTGCGTGCGTGCGTGTGTGTGTGTGTGTGTGTGTTGGGTAGGTTTAGGGTCAAGGGCAGTGTGTGTGTGTGCGTGCGTGCGTGCGTGTGTGTGTGTGTGTGTTGGGTAGGTTTAGGGTCAAGGGCAGTGTGTGTGTGTGCGTGCGTGCGTGCGTGCGTGCGTGCGTCGTGTGGTGTGTGTGTGTGTTGGGTAGGTTTTGGGTCAAGGGCAGTGTGTGTGTGTGTGTGTGTGTGCGTGCGTGTGTGTGTGTTGGGTAGGTTTAGGGTCAGGGGCAGTGTGCGTGTGTGTGTGTGTGTGTGTGTGTGTGTGTGTTGTGTTTGTGTGTGTGTGTGTGTGTGTGTGTGTGTGTGTGTGTGTGTGTGTGTGTGTGTGTGTGTGTGTGTGTGTGTGTGTGTGTGTGTGATGGGTAGGTTTAGGGGCAGGGGCAGTGTAGGGGAATAGAAAATACGGTTTGTACAGTATAAAAACCATTACGCCTATGGAATGTCCCCACATTTCACAAAAACAAACATGTGTGAGTGAGTGTGTGTGTGTCGTTCACCTAAAATCACTGTGTGAGAAAAATTATTATAATGTTGCATATACTGTATAATAACCCATGTATAATCTGTGGGTCCTGAGACTGCCACATGTCATTTGGCCAACGTTATTTGAAATAAATCTAGTCCGTGGCAGAGAGCGAGCATATTCAGCTCCAGAATCATGAAGATTTTTATTCTGCGGTCACCAATTTAGCATTTTAATCAGCAGTTCATCTCGTGTGTTCACCATGTGTTGGCGTATCGTGATATGAGGTTATCGTGACACTCCTATGGGACACACATGCTTAAGAGGATGGGAAATGGGTATTATCATGTATTGACCAGAAAAATATTTATTACTCTCTTACATCTGAGCCTCTTTAGTCTGGAAAGTGTTTTACTCATTATCTAAACTATAAAGGGATAATTCACCCAAAAATGAACATTTCCTCTCTCTCAGCTCATCCTAGGTGTGTATGAGGAACACAATCAGAGTTATGTTAATAAATGTCCTGACTAATCCCAGCTTTATAATGGCAGTGAATGGGAGCCCAGAATCTGAAGCTCAAACTGGCATCCATCCATTATAAAAGTGCTCCACACGGCTCCGGGGGTCAATAAAGGCCGTCTGAGGCGATGAGTTTGTGTAAGAAAAATATCCATATTTAACACATTATAAAGTAAAATATCTAGCTTCCGGCGGACCACCCTCCGTATTCAACTTACTAACCCTTTAAAGGTGCTGTGTGTGAATTTTAGCGGTGAGGTTGTGAATTGCAGAAGCTACGGTGGCTGACACAGGACAAAGATGTGGTCGTCTGAGACAGCAGAGAGTAGCTAGCGCTCTGTAGAGAAGGTTGTCCCTTTAGGGCTGCCGTAGAATCATGGCGGCACAACATGGCGGCTTCACTGTAAGGGACCCGCGGTGTGTGTAGATCGAAACAGCTCATTCTGAGGTCATAAACACATAGCTCTTATGCACCGCTGAAAACATAGCTATGTATATTATATTGCATTTCTGTCAATAGAGCCTCATAAATCCTACACACTGCACCTTAAAAGTGTACTTGACTAACAGATTAGCATCGACACAGCTCAGCTCTCGTTACCTCTTTAACATATGAAAACATGTTCAGCTGTAATATCTCAGTGTGTCTGAGGTGTTGGTCTGCACACAGATTTACTGGCGCTGGATCAGAGCAAGACCTTCTACAAGCCCGACTGGTTTGATATCGTGGGAGCGGAGGTGAAGTGCTGTAAGGAGGCGGTGTGTGTGATTGACATGTCCTCCTTCACCAAGTTTGAGCTCACAGTGAGTGCACTCGGGCCTGATTCTCTCATATCTCCTGTGAGGTCTTCGGACTCTGTGTGATGGATGTGTGTGTGTTTCAGTCCGCAGGCGATCAGGCCCTGTGTCTGCTCCAGCGGCTGTGTGCCAATGACCTGGACGTGCCGGTCGGACACATCGTCCACACGGGGATGCTGAACGAGAGAGGAGGATACGAGAACGACTGCAGCGTGGTGCGCCTCAGCAAGAACAGGTGCGCAGAGTCACACTCACTCACACACACTCTCTCACTCAGTCACTCACACACACTCACTCACACACACACACACTCACACACACTCTCTCACACACACACACACACACTCACTCAGTCACTCACACACACTCTCTCACTCAGTCACTCACACACACTCACTCACACACTCACACACTCACTCACACACTCACTCACACACACTCTCTCACACACACACACTCTCTCACTCAGTCACTCACACACACTCACTCACTCACACACTCACTCACACACACTCTCTCACACACACCTCTCACACACACTCTCTCACTAGTCACTCACACACTCACTCACTCACACACACTCACCACTCACTCACACACTCACTCACTCACACACTCACTCACACACTCACTCACCACACACACACTCTCACACACACACTCTCTCACTCAGTCACTCACACACACTCACCACTCACTCACTCACACACTCACTCACACACACTCACACACTCACTCACACACTCACACACTCACTCACACACTCACTCACTCACCACCACTCACACACTCACACACTCACCACACACACTCACCACACACTCACTCACACACTCACCACCCACTCACCACTCACCAACACACACACACTCACTCACACACACACTCACTCACACACTCACCCACTCACTCACTCACCACCACCACACACTCACACACTCACTCACACACTCACTCACACACTCACTCACCCACTCACCACACACACTCACTCACACACTCACTCACCACCACCACCACTCACCACACACTCACACACTCACTCACACACTCACTCACACACTCATTCACACACTCACCACTCACCACTCACACACTCACTCACTCACCACCACTCACTCACACACACTCACACTCACACACTCACCACCACCACCACCACACACACTCTCACACACACTCTCTCACTCAGTCACTCACACACACTCACTCACTCACTCACTCACTCACACACTCACACACTCACTCAGTCACTCACCACACACTCACTCACTCAGTCACTCACACACACTCACTCACTCACCACCACTCACACACTCACACACTCACCACCACTCACCACTAACACTCACCACCAGTCACCACACACACTCACACACTCACTCACCACCACCACTCACCCACTCACTCACCACTCACCACCACTCACCACCAC
>CM040918.1:40897553-40902553 GCA_023029165.1 Gobiocypris rarus | reverse complement strand
TGTTTACTGAAGGGTTAGCAGGAGTGACCTGTTTACTGAAGGGTTAGCAGGAGTGACCTGTTTACTGAAGGGTTAGCAGGAGTGACCTGTTTACTGAAGGGTTAGCAGGAGTGACCTGTTTACTGAAGGGTTAGCAGGAGTGACCTGTTTACTGAAGGGTTAGCAGGAGTGACCTGTTTACTGAAGGGTTAGCAGGAGTGACCTGTTTACTGAAGGGTTAGCAGGAGTGACCTGTTTACTGAAGGGTTAGCAGGAGTGACCTGTTTACTGAAGGGTTAGCAGGAGTGACCTGTTTACTGAAGGGTTAGCAGGAGTGACCTGTTTACTGAAGGGTTAGCAGGAGTGACCTGTTTACTGAAGGGTTAGCAGGAGTGACCTGTTTACTGAAGGGTTAGCAGGAGTGACCTGTTTACTGAAGGGTTAGCAGGAGTGACCTGTTTACTGAAGGGTTAGCAGGAGTGACCTGTTTACTGAAGGGTTAGCAGGAGTGACCTGTTTACTGAAGGGTTAGCAGGAGTGACCTGTTTACTGAAGGGTTAGCAGGAGTGACCTGTTTACTGAAGGGTTAGCAGGAGTGACCTGTTTACTGAAGGGTTAGCAGGAGTGACCTGTTTACTGAAGGGTTAGCAGGAGTGACCTGTTTACTGAAGGGTTAGCAGGAGTGACCTGTTTACTGAAGGGTTAGCAGGAGTGACCTGTTTACTGAAGGGTTAGCAGGAGTGACCTGTTTACTGAAGGGTTAGCAGGAGTGACCTGTTTACTGAAGGGTTAGCAGGAGTGACCTGTTTACTGAAGGGTTAGCAGGAGTGACCTGTTTACTGAAGGGTTAGCAGGAGTGACCTGTTTACTGAAGGGTTAGCAGGAGTGACCTGTTTACTGAAGGGTTAGCAGGAGTGACCTGTTTACTGAAGGGTTAGCAGGAGTGACCTGTTTACTGAAGGGTTAGCAGGAGTGACCTGTTTACTGAAGGGTTAGCAGGAGTGACCTGTTTACTGAAGGGTTAGCAGGAGTGACCTGTTTACTGAAGGGTTAGCAGGAGTGACCTGTTTACTGAAGGGTTAGCAGGAGTGACCTGTTTACTGAAGGGTTAGCAGGAGTGACCTGTTTACTGAAGGGTTAGCAGGAGTGACCTGTTTACTGAAGGGTTAGCAGGAGTGACCTGTTTACTGAAGGGTTAGCAGGAGTGACCTGTTTACTGAAGGGTTAGGAGTGACCTGTTTACTGAAGGGTTAGCAGGAGTGACCTGTTTACTGAAGGGTTAGCAGGAGTGACCTGTTTACTGAAGGGTTAGCAGGAGTGACCTGTTTACTGAAGGGTTAGCAGGAGTGACCTGTTTACTGAAGGGTTAGCAGGAGTGACCTGTTTACTGAAGGGTTAGCAGGAGTGACCTGTTTACTGAAGGGTTAGCAGGAGTGACCTGTTTACTGAAGGGTTAGCAGGAGTGACCTGTTTACTGAAGGGTTAGCAGGAGTGACCTGTTTACTGAAGGGTTAGCAGGAGTGACCTGTTTACTGAAGGGTTAGCAGGAGTGACCTGTTTACTGAAGGGTTAGCAGGAGTGACCTGTTTACTGAAGGGTTAGCAGGAGTGACCTGTTTACTGAAGGGTTAGCAGGAGTGACCTGTTTACTGAAGGGTTAGCAGGAGTGACCTGTTTACTGAAGGGTTAGCAGGAGTGACCTGTTTACTGAAGGGTTAGCAGGAGTGACCTGTTTACTGAAGGGTTAGCAGGAGTGACCTGTTTACTGAAGGGTTAGCAGGGTGACCTGTTTACTGAAGGGTTAGCAGGAGTGACCTGTTTACTGAAGGGTTAGCAGGAGTGACCTGTTTACTGAAGGGTTAGCAGGAGTGACCTGTTTACTGAAGGGTTAACAGGAGTGACCTGTTTACTGAAGGGTTAGCAGGAGTGACCTGTTTACTGAAGGGTTAAGCAGGAGTGACCTGTTTACTGAAGGGTTAGCAGGAGTGACCTGTTTACTGAAGGGTTAGCAGGAGTGACCTGTTTACTGAAGGGTTAGCAGGAGTGACCTGTTTACTGAAGGGTTAGCAGGAGTGACCTGTTTACTGAAGGGTTAGCAGGAGTGACCTGTTTACTGAAGGGTTAGCAGGAGTGACCTGTTTACTGAAGGGTTAGCAGGAGTGACCTGTTTACTGAAGGGTTAGCAGGAGTGACCTGTTTACTGAAGGGTTAGCAGGAGTGACCTGTTTACTGAAGGGTTAGCAGGAGTGACCTGTTTACTGAAGGGTTAGCAGGAGTGACCTGTTTACTGAAGGGTTAGCAGGAGTGACCTGTTTACTGAAGGGTTAGCAGGAGTGACCTGTTTACTGAAGGGTTAGCAGGAGTGACCTGTTTACTGAAGGGTTAGCAGGAGTGACCTGTTTACTGAAGGGTTAGCAGGAGTGACCTGTTTACTGAAGGGTTAGCAGGAGTGACCTGTTTACTGAAGGGTTAGCAGGAGTGACCTGTTTACTGAAGGGTTAGCAGGAGTGACCTGTTTACTGAAGGGTTAGCAGGAGTGACCTGTTTACTGAAGGGTTAGCAGGAGTGACCTGTTTACTGAAGGGTTAGCAGGAGTGACCTGTTTACTGAAGGGTTAGCAGGAGTGACCTGTTTACTGAAGGGTTAGCAGGAGTGACCTGTTTACTGAAGGGTTAGCAGGAGTGACCTGTTTACTGAAGGGTTAGCAGGAGTGACCTGTTTACTGAAGGGTTAGCAGGAGTGACCTGTTTACTGAAGGGTTAGCAGGAGTGACCTGTTTACTGAAGGGTTAGCAGGGTGACCTGTTTACTGAAGGGTTAGCAGGAGTGACCTGTTTACTGAAGGGTTAGCAGGAGTGACCTGTTTACTGAAGGGTTAGCAGGAGTGACCTGTTTACTGAAGGGTTAGCAGGAGTGACCTGTTTACTGAAGGGTTAGCAGGAGTGACCTGTTTACTGAAGGGTTAGGAGTGACCTGTTTACTGAAGGGTTAGCAGGAGTGACCTGTTTACTGAAGGGTTAGCAGGAGTGACCTGTTTACTGAAGGGTTAGCAGGAGTGACCTGTTTACTGAAGGGTTAGCAGGAGTGACCTGTTTACTGAAGGGTTAGCAGGAGTGACCTGTTTACTGAAGGGTTAGCAGGAGTGACCTGTTTACTGAAGGGTTAGCAGGTGTGACCTGTTTACTGAAGGGTTAGCAGGAGTGACCTGTTTACTGAAGGGTTAGCAGGAGTGACCTGTTTACTGAAGGGTTAGCAGGAGTGACCTGTTTACTGAAGGGTTAGCAGGAGTGACCTGTTTACTGAAGGGTTAGCAGGAGTGACCTGTTTACTGAAGGGTTAGCAGGAGTGACCTGTTTACTGAAGGGTTAGCAGGAGTGACCTGTTTACTGAAGGGTTAGCAGGAGTGACCTGTTTACTGAAGGGTTAGCAGGAGTGACCTGTTTACTGAAGGGTTAGCAGGAGTGACCTGTTTACTGAAGGGTTAGCAGGAGTGACCTGTTTACTGAAGGGTTAGCAGGTGTGACCTGTTTACTGAAGGGTTAGCAGGAGTGACCTGTTTACTGAAGGGTTAGCAGGAGTGACCTGTTTACTGAAGGGTTAGCAGGAGTGACCTGTTTACTGAAGGGTTAGCAGGAGTGACCTGTTTACTGAAGGGTTAGCAGGAGTGACCTGTTTACTGAAGGGTTAGCAGGAGTGACCTGTTTACTGAAGGGTTAGCAGGAGTGACCTGTTTACTGAAGGGTTAGCAGGAGTGACCTGTTTACTGAAGGGTTAGCAGGAGTGACCTGTTTACTGAAGGGTTAGCAGGAGTGACCTGTTTACTGAAGGGTTAGCAGGAGTGACCTGTTTACTGAAGGGTTAGCAGGTGTGACCTGTTTACTGAAGGGTTAGCAGGTGTGACCTGTTTACTGAAGGGTTAGCAGGAGTGACCTGTTTACTGAAGGGTTAAGCAGGAGTGACCTGTTTACTGAAGGGTTGGCAGGAGTGACCTGTTTACTGAAGGGTTAGCAGGGTGACCTGTTTACTGAAGGGTTAGCAGGAGTGACCTGTTTACTGAAGGGTTAGCAGGAGTGACCTGTTTACTGAAGGGTTAGCAGGAGTGACCTGTTTACTGAAGGGTTAGCAGGAGTGACCTGTTTACTGAAGGGTTAGCAGGAGTGACCTGTTTACTGAAGGGTTAGCAGGAGTGACCTGTTTACTGAAGGGTTAGCAGGTGTGACCTGTTTACTGAAGGGTTGCAGGAGTGACCTGTTTACTGAAGGGTTAGCAGGAGTGACCTGTTTACATTTGAAGGGTTAGCAGGAGTGACCTGTTTACTGAAGGGTTACAGGAGTGACCTGTTTACTGAAGGGTTAGCAGGAGTGACCTGTTTACTGAAGGGTTAGCAGGAGTGACCTGTTTACTGAAGGGTTAGCAGGTGTGACCTGTTTACTGATAAGGGTTAGCAGGGAGTGACCTGTTTACTGAAGGGTTAGCAGGAGTGACCTGTTTACTGAAGGGTTAGCAGGTGTGACCTGTTTACTGAAGGGTTCATGCAGGAGTGACCTGTTTACTGAAGGGTTAGCAGGAGTGACCTGTTTACTGAAGGGTTAGCAGGAGTGACCTGTTTACTGAAGGGTTGTCAAGCCTCTTTACTGAAGGGTTAGCAGGAGTGACCTGTTTACTGAAGGTTAGCAGGTGTGACATGTGTTTGAATTCAGTCGGCGTAAGCATTCTGAAGGATCAATTGAAGAGTTTTGATTGCGATCGACCAGGTTCAAATCGCAGTTTTGCCGATCTCACTAACTTTCCCTTTTCCCATTTACATTTACATAAATATACATTTAGGCATTTAGCAGACGCTTTTATCCAAAGCGACTTACAACATAGGAGTACAGGAAGCATCGGTCATGAATAGGCGCTAAAACTGTAAATATATCACTGTTGTGCCTTAAATACCAAGCTTTAACATTAAACATAGAATAAGCTTAAGCTAGAATAAGGAAGGAATAAAAGAGAAGAGGTTTTTTTTATTTTTTTTTAT
>CM040918.1:40857553-40887553 GCA_023029165.1 Gobiocypris rarus | reverse complement strand
TTCGGGGTTTCAGGCGTTCAGGGGTTCAGGCGTTCAGGGTTTCAGGGGTTCAGGGGTTCAGATGTTCAGATGTTTAAGGGGTTCAGATGTTCAGGGGTTCGGGGTTTCAGAGGTTCAGGGGTTCAGGCGTTCAGGTGTTCAGGGTTCAGGCGTTCAGGGTTTCAGGGGTTCAGGGTTCAGATGTTCAGATGTTCAGATGTTCAAGGGTTCAGATGTTCAGGGTTCAGGGGTTCAGGGGTTCAGGCGTTCAGGGGTTCAGGCGTTCCAGGGTTCAGGCGTTCAGGGGTTCAGGGATCAGGCGTTCAGAGGTTCAGGGGTTCGGGGTTTCAGGCGTTCAGGGGTTCAGGCGTTCAGGGTTTCAGGGGTTCAGGGGTTCAGATGTTCAGATGTTCAGATGTTCAAGGGGTTCAGATGTTCGGGGTTTCAGAGGTTCAGGGGTTCAGGCGTTCAGGGGTTCAGGGGTTCAGGCGTTCAGGGGTTCAGGCGTTCAGGTGTTCAGGGGTTCAGGCGTTCAGAGGTTCAGGTGTTCAGGGGTTCAGGCGTTCAGGTGTTCAGGGGTTCAGGCGTTCAGGGGATCAGGCGTTCAGAGGTTCAGGGGTTCAGGGGTTCAGGGGTTCGGGGTTTCAGGCGTTCAGGGGTTCAGGCGTTCAGGGTTTCAGGGTTCAGGGTTCAGATGTTCAGATGTTCAAGGGGTTCAGATGTTCAGGGGTTCGGGGTTTCAGAGGTTCAGGCGTTCAGGGGTTCAGGGGATCAGGCGTTCAGGGGATCAGGCGTTCAGAGGTTCAGGGGATCAGGCGTTCAGAGGTTCAGGGGTTCAGGGTTCAGGGTTCAGGTGTTCAGGGTTCAGGGGTTCAGGGTTTGGGTTTCAGGGGTTCAGGGGTTCAGGCGTTCCAGGCGTTCAGGGTTCAGGCCTTCAGGGTTCAGGCGTTCAAGGGTTCAGGCGTTCAGGGGTTCAGGCGTTCAGGGGTTCAGGTGTTCAGGGGTTCAGGGGTTCATTGGTTCAGGGGATCAGGGTTTCAGGGGTTCAGGGGTTCAGATGTTCAGATGTTCAGATGTTCAGATGTTCAGATGTTCAGATGTTCAAGGGGTTCAGATGTTCAGGGGTTCAGAGGTTCAGGGGTTCAGGGGTTCAGAGGCTTAGGGGTTCAGATGTTCAGATGTTCATGGGTTCAGGGTTTCAGATGTTCAGGGGTTCAGGGGTTCAGGGTTCAGGGGTTCAGGCGTTCAGGGGTTCAGGGTTTCAGGGGTTCAGGGGTTCATTGGTTCAGGGGATCAGGGTTTCAGGGGTTCAGGGGTTCAGATGTTCAGATGTTCAAGGGGTTCAGGGGTTCAGAGGTTGGGTGTTCGGGTGTTAGGGGGTTCGGGTGTTCAGGGGTTCAGGTGTTCAGGGGTTCAGATGTTCAGATGTACAGATGTTCAGGGGTTCAGGGTTTCAGATGTTCAGGGGTTCAGGGGTTCAGAGGTTCAGGGTTCAGGGGTTCAGGTGTTCAGGGGCTCAGGGGCTCAGGGGTTCAGATGTTCAGGGGTTCAGGGTTTCAGATGTTCAGGGGTTCAGGAGTTCAGGGGTTCAGGGGTTCAGAGGTTCAGGGGTTCAGGGGTTCAGGTGTTCAGAGGTTCAGAGGTTCAGAGGTTCAGAGGTTCGGGTGTTCGGGGGTTCGACTGTTCGGGTGTTCGGTTGTTCGGGTGTTCAGGGGTTCAGGGGTTCAGATGTTCAGGTGTTCAGGTGATCAGGGGTTCAGGGGTTCAGGGGTTCAGGGTTTCAGGGTTTCAGAAGTTCAGAAGTTCAGAAGTTCAGAAGTTCAGGGGTTCGGGTGTTCGGGTGTTCGGGTGTTCGGGGGTTCGGGGGTTCGGGGGTTCAGGTGTTTAGGCCAGTCCAGCTCTTCCGCACTAAACCGTATCTTTATGGACCTTCTCTTGTGCAAAACAGTATTAACATGTTGGAAATGCAAAGACCTTCCACAATCTGCTCCAACAGAGTTGAAAGCACAGAGTTGTCCACATACTTTTGTGAATATTGTGTATCTGTCAGGTACTGGCAACATTTTTTCCATTAAAAACACTCTTACAACACCTTTAAATATAAATATGAATGTACTATCGAGTATGTATATTTTGAGAAGTTTTCAGGTTTAAAGAGAAAACCGTCTCTAGTGTGGAACGGAAAGAAGATGGTAGGTTTCCACCAGCCGTTTTTAAGATGAACCTCATGTCGTTCCAGACTGTTTTCTTCTGTGAAGCACAAAAGAATATATTTTTAAAAATTGTCCTTGAAAGGCTTTAAAAAGTGATGCCGGCTTGTCTGGTTGAGGACAAAGAAAACTTTTTGCAGACGACGTCACGCTGAGTGAATCAACTTAGAATGGCTCTAATTTACATGTATTTATTTCTCCCCCCATCCTACTTCCTAATGGCTGTGACCATTGAAAATATACCCAAAAATCTATATGATCTAAAAATGAACAAATACTAAACAATATATATGTGTTTGATATCATTGGAAATGTCTTAGTGCGACTGGTACAAATATCTCATCCTCACAGAAATATTCAAGAAGATAACAATGGTTTTAAGAGTTTAAAGAGATGTTGCATGGTATGGTAGGTGTGGCTTTTCAACCATTTGGTCTTGTCAATACAGGTCTGTCTATATCAATACAGACAGTGATTAAATGTAAATTCCCTTTGTTAACATATGTTACCATTTGAATGTAGTTATTGTCAGGTCTGAATACTAAAGGCAGCGTAGCAGAAGAGTCAGGGCGCAATTTTGTATTCAGATTCGCCCGTAACGTTGTGTCCAGCCAACGTTACGTAGTCTATGGAAAGTCAGGAACGCATCTCTTTACTTAAGAGTATTCGATGTGTTGAGGATCTTTGAATTGATTATGTAATTGGAATTATACCTGACTGTTTAATAAATTGTTACATTTTGATTTATTCTGACTTACTCTGGAGTTATTAACGATCTCTATGAGATCATGAATGGGTACTTTCCACAAAGGGTTAAACGGAATAATTAAATGTGTGTCTAACTATTAAATATGAATGACCAAATAACCAAATTGGCATTCTAATCTAAATTCTAAATTATAATAAAACGTAGTCAGATAAAGAGGAATTGGAATTAGATCCATTTTGCCCAGCTGAGAACATCGAACGCGCAGATACCTTCGCCCACCCTTCGCTGCCGCCATTGGAGCGATTTCAGCGGTCTTACATCCTTATACAATAAAAGTTAACCTTAACCCATCTTTTGTGTTTCACAGAAGAAAGATATGCAAACAGGTTTGGAACAACATTAGGTTGAGTAAATTACAACAGAATTTATATTGTGAACTATCTGTCTGATTGTGTACTTTACACGAAATGTACAGAAAGTCACTTAATCTAAGCACTCCTCAAACCCATGATTTGTTCTTCTGTATGATGTCTGTCTTTATCTATAGATGTCAGTTCACTTTTTCTTCTAGTTACCAGTTATTAAAATCCATGTATTTTACATATATGTAATATCTATATACACCCTCAGCCTGACGACTCGGTGTAAATACATCAGTTTATTGCCACAATTGGTCAAATAATTAGCCAATTTAATTTGTAATTTACATGCAATGACTATCCATTATGACATGTAGGCATATTTATCTTTATTTTCAAAATAATAATATTTTACATTGTAATCCTTTTATTTTTAATATTTCACGAGTTCACACTTACATTTAATTTATAGAGAGTGCTGATTGCTCTCCACTTGTGTCAATTATCTGAACGTACTCCTCCCAAACCTTGTTAATAAAACATATTTTAAACGTATGTGTGCTGCTGGACATCCCTGTGTGTGTAATAATTAGTGTGTGTGTGTGTGTGTGTTGTGCTCCACCTATAGGCTCATATTACTAACACACCTTATAGGGGATTTTAGAGACAGATGGGATGGAGAAGGCTTTAGAGCAGTGGACTCAAACTCAATTCCGGGAGGGCCACTGCTCTGCACAGTTTTGCTTCAACCCTAATCAAGCACACCTGATCCAGCTAATCAAGGTTTTTAGGATTACTAGAAAAATCGAAGCAGGTGTGAGTGGAAGCTGGTTGGAGCTAAACTGTGCAGAGCTGCAGCCCTCCAGGAATTGAGTTTGAGACCACTGCTTTAGAGACAGAATAAAGGACAGTTTAGCTCCTGACACCTTTGCAGATGGGCTGCTGACCACTCCAGCTGAGTGAGTCTTTACACTGCCTCATCTCTGAGCCCAGCAGCTCATAGCCCACATCACAGAGGAAGTGCACTTCATGGCCGGGGAGCACAGCTTTCCCCAGCTTTTTGCCATTGACAGGAGTGTCCAGGTTAGGGCAAGTGACTGGAAGATAAAAATACTTTACATTAAGAGTTGTGTGCCATGTGTGCCATGTGTTATTCAGTTGTCATTTACTCACAGTTCTTTGGTTTAGCAGGCAGGCGTGCGACACTGTCATGCAGTAGGTTGAGTTTCTTTCTCAAAGTATGAAGACTCTGCAAGTATGAAGCTTCTTGTGATGAAAGCAGTTTGTGAGCCTGTTGAATTGAGTTCTGTAGGTCTTGCTTACTGGGACAGTCCTGAGAAAACATGCACATTACTGTCACAATCACAGAATTTGCATGATACACTACAGGTGCTGGTCATATAATTAGAATATCATCAAAAAGTTGATTTATTTCACTAATTCCATTCAAAAAGTGAAAATTGTATTTTATGTTCATTCATTACACACAGACTGATATATTTCAAATTTTTTTTTTTAATTTTGATGATTATAACTGAGAACTAAGGAAAATCCCAAATTCATTATCTCAGAAAATTAGAATATTGCTTTAGACCAATACAAAGAAAGGACTTTTAGAAATCTTGGCCGACTGAAAGTATGAGCATGTCCAGCACTCAATGCTGAGCTGCGGCTCCTTCTGCCTGAATTACTGCAGCAATGCGGAGTGGCATGGAGTCGATCAGTCTGTGGCACTGCTCAGGTGTTATGAGAGCCCAGGTTGCTCTGATAGTGGCCTTTAGCTCTTCTGCATTGTTGGGTTTGGCATATCGCATCTTCCTCTTCACAATACCCCATAGATCCTTGTTGGAAAATGAAATCTGCATCTACAAAAAGTTGGTGAGCAGCAGGAAGCATGAAGTGCTCTAAAACTTCATGGAATACGGCTGCTTTGACCTTGGACTTCAGAAAGCACAGTGGACCAACTCCAGCAGATGACATGGCACCCCAAACCATCACTGACTGTGGAAACTTTACACTGGACGTCAAGCAACAAGGATTATGTGCCTCTCCTCTTTTCCTCCAGACTCTGGGACCCTGATTTCCAAGGGAAATGCAAAATTTACTTTCACCAGAGAGCATAACTTTGGCAGCAGTCCAGTCCTTGTTGTCTTTATCCCAGGCGAGACGCTTCCGACGCTGTCTGTTGCTCAAGAGTGACTCCAGGAGTGCGACAGCTGAAACCCATGTCTTGCAGACGTCTGTGTGTAGTGGTTCCTGAAGCAGTGACTCCAGCTGAAACCCATGTCTTGCAGACGTCTGTGTGTAGTGGTTCCTGAAGCACTGACTCCAGCTGAAACCCATGTCTTGCATACGTCTGTGTGTAGTGGTTCTTGAAGCACTGACTCCAGCTGAAACCCATGTCTTGCAGACGTCTGTGTGTAGTGGTTCTTGAAGCACTGACTCCAGCTGAAACCCATGTCTTGCATACGTCTGTGTGTAGTGGTTCTTGAAGCACTGACTCCAGCTGAAACCCATGTCTTGCAGACGTCTGTGTGTAGTGGTTCTTGAAGCACTGACTCCAGCTGAAACCCATGTCTTGCAGACGTCTGTGTGTAGTGGTTCTTGAAGCACTGACTCCAGCTGAAACCCATGTCTTGCATACGTCTGTGTGTAGTGGTTCTTGAAGCACTGACTCCAGCTGAAACCCATGTCTTGCAGACGTCTGTGTGTAGTGGTTCTTGAAGCACTGACTCCAGCTGAAACCCATGTCTTGCAGACGTCTGTGTGTAGTGGTTCTTGAAGCACTGACTCCAGCTGAAACCCATGTCTTGCATACGTCTGTGTGTAGTGGTTCTTGAAGCACTGACTCCAGCTGAAACCCATGTCTTGCAGATGTCTGTGTGTAGTGGTTCTTGAAGCACTGACTCCAGCTGAAACCCATGTCTTGCAGACGTCTGTGTGTAGAGGTTCTTGAAGCACTGACTCCAGCTGAAACCCATGTCTTGCAGAGGTCTGTGTGTAGTGGTTCTTGAAGCACTGACTCCAGCTGAAACCCATGTCTTGCAGACGTCTGTGTGTAGAGGTTCTTGAAGCACTGACTCCAGCTGAAACCCATGTCTTGCATACGTCTGTGTGTAGTGGTTCTTGAAGCACTGACTCCAGCTGAAACCCATGTCTTGCATACGTCTGTGTGTAGTGGTTCTTGAAGCACTGACTCCAGCTGAAACCCATGTCTTGCATAAGTCTGTGTGTAGTGGTTCTTGAAGCACTGACTCCAGCTGAAACCCATGTCTTGCAGACGTCTGTGTGTAGAGGTTCTTGAAGCACTGACTCCAGCTGAAACCCATGTCTTGCAGACGTCTGTGTGTAGTGGTTCTTGAAGCACTGACTCCAGCTGAAACCCATGTCTTGCATAAGTCTGTGTGTAGTGGTTCTTGAAGCACTGACTCCAGCTGAAACCCATGTCTTGCATACGTCTGTGTGTAGTGGTTCTTGAAGCACTGACTCCAGCTGAAACCCATGTCTTGCAGACGTCTGTGTGTAGAGGTTCTTGAAGCACTGACTCCAGCTGAAACCCATGTCTTGCATACGTCTGTGTGTAGTGGTTCTTGAAGCACTGACTCAGCTGAAACCCATGTCTTGCAGACGTCTGTGTGTAGTGGTTCTTGAAGCACTGACTCCAGCTGAAACCCATGTCTTGCATAAGTCTGTGTGTAGTGGTTCTTGAAGCACTGACTCCAGCTGAAACCCATGTCTTGCATACGTCTGTGTGTAGTGGTTCTTGAAGCACTGACTCCAGCTGAAACCCATGTCTTGCATACGTCTGTGTGTAGTGGTTCTTGAAGCACTGACTCCAGCTGAAACCCATGTCTTGCATAAGTCTGTGTGTAGTGGTTCTTGAAGCACTGACTCCAGCTGAAACCCATGTCTTGCATACGTCTGTGTGTAGTGGTTCCTGAAGCACTGACTCCAGCTGAAACCCATGTCTTGCATACGTCTGTGTGTAGTGGTTCTTGAAGCACTGACTCCAGCTGAAACCCATGTCTTGCATAAGTCTGTGTGTAGTGGTTCTTGAAGCAGTGACTCCAGCTGAAACCCATGTCTTGCAGACGTCTGTGTGTAGTGGTTCTTGAAGCACTGACTCCAGCTGAAACCCATGTCTTGCATACGTCTGTGTGTAGTGGTTCTTGAAGCACTGACTCCAGCTGAAACCCATGTCTTGCATACGTCTGTGTGTAGTGGTTCCTGAAGCACTGACTCCAGCTGAAACCCATGTCTTGCATACGTCTGTGTGTAGTGGTTCTTGAAGCACTGACTCCAGCTGAAACCCATGTCTTGCATACGTCTGTGTGTAGTGGTTCTTGAAGCACTGACTCCAGCTGAAACCCATGTCTTGCATACGTCTGTGTGTAGTGGTTCCTGAAGCACTGACTCCAGCTGAAACCCATGTCTTGCATACGTCTGTGTGTAGTGGTTCCTGAAGCACTGACTCCAGCTGAAACCCATGTCTTGCAGACGTCTGTGTGTAGTGGTTCTTGAAGCACTGACTCCAGCTGAAACCCATGTCTCGCATACGTCTGTGTGTAGTGGTTCTTGAAGCACTGACTCCAGCTGAAACCCATGTCTCAGACGTCTGTGTGTAGTGGTTCTTGAAGCACTGACTCCAGCTGAAACCCATGTCTTGCAGACGTCTGTGTGTAGTGGTTCTTGAAGCACTGACTCCAGCTGAAACCCATGTCTTGCATACGTCTGTGTGTAGTGGTTCTTGAAGCACTGACTCCAGCTGAAACACATGTCTTGCAGACGTCTGTGTGTAGTGGTTCCTGAAGCACTGACTCGGCTGAAACCCATGTCTTGCAGGCGTCTGTCTGTAGTGGTTCTTGAAGCACTGACTCCAGCTGAAACCCATGTCTTGCATACGTCTGTGTGTAGTGGTTCTTGAAGCAGTGACTCCAGCTGAAACCCATGTCTTGCATACGTCTGTGTGTAGTGGTTCCTGAAGCACTGACTCGGCTGAAACCCATGTCTTGCAGACGTCTGTGTGTAGTGGTTCTTGAAGCACTGACTCCAGCTGAAACCCATGTCTTGCATACGTCTGTGTGTAGTGGTTCCTGAAGCACTGACTCGGCTGAAACCCATGTCTTGCATACGTCTGTGTGTAGTGGTTCTTGAAGCACTGATTCCAGCTGAAACCCATGTCTTGCATACGTCTGTGTGTAGTGGTTCTTGAAGCACTGATTCCAGCTGAAACCCATGTCTTGCAGACGTCTGTGTGTAGTGGTTCCTGAAGCTCTGACTCCAGCTGAAACCCATGTCTTGCAGACGTCTGTGTGTAGTGGTTCTTGAAGCACTGACTCCAGCTGAAACCCATGTCTCGCATACGTCTGTGTGTAGTGGTTCCTGAAGCACTGACTCCAGCTGAAACCCATGTCTTGCATACGTCTGTGTGTAGTGGTTCTTGAAGCACTGACTCCAGCTGAAACCCATGTCTTGCAGACGTCTGTGTGTAGTGGTTCTTGAAGCACTGACTCCAGCTGAAACCCATGTCTTGCATACATCTGTGTGTAGTGGTTCTTGAAGCAGTGACTCCAGCTGAAACCCATGTCTTGCATACGTCTGTGTGTAGTGGTTCTTGAAGCACTGACTCCAGCTGAAACCCATGTCTTGCATACGTCTGTGTGTAGTGGTTTCTGAAGCCCTGACTCCAGATGAAACCCATGTCTTGCATACGTCTGTGTGTAGTGGTTCTTGAAGCACTGACTCCAGCTGAAACACATGTCTTGCAGACGTCTGTGTGTAGTGGTTCTTGAAGCAGTGACTCCAGCTGAAACCCATGTCTTGCATACGTCTGTGTGTAGTGGTTCTTGAAGCACTGACTCCAGCTGAAACCCATGTCTTGCATACATCTCTGTGTAGTGGTTCTTGAAGCAGTGACTCCAGCTGAAACCCATGTCTTGCATACGTCTGTGTGTAGTGGTTCTTGAAGCACTGACTCCAGCTGAAACCCATGTCTTGCATACGTCTGTGTGTAGTGGTTTCTGAAGCACTGACTCCAGATGAAACCCATGTCTTGCATACGTCTGTGTGTAGTGGTTCTTGAAGCACTGACTCAGCTGAAACCCATGTCTTGCATACGTCTGTGTGTAGTGGTTCTTGAAGCACTGACTCCAGCTGAAACCCATGTCTTGCAGACGTCTGTGTGTAGTGGTTCTTGAAGCACTGACTCCAGCTGAAACCCATGTCTTGCATACGTCTGTGTGTAGTGGTTCTTGAAGCACTGACTCCAGCTGAAACCCATGTCTTGCAGACGTCTGTGTGTAGTGGTTCTTGAAGCACTGACTCCAGCTGAAACCCATGTCTTGCATACGTCTGTGTGTAGAGGTTCTTGAAGCACTGACTCCAGCTGAAACCCATGTCTTGCATACGTCTGTGTGTAGTGGTTCTTGAAGCACTGACTCCAGCTGAAACCCATGTCTTGCATACGTCTGTGTGTAGAGGTTCTTGAAGCACTGACTCCAGCTGAAACCCATGTCTTGCATACGTCTGTGTGTAGTGGTTCTTGAAGCACTGACTCCAGCTGAAACCCATGTCTTGCATACGTCTGTGTGTAGTGGTTCTTGAAGCACTGACTCCAGCTGAAACCCATGTCTTGCATACGTCTGTGTGTAGAGGTTCTTGAAGCACTGACTCCAGCTGAAACCCATGTCTTGCATACGTCTGTGTGTAGTGGTTCCTGAAGCACTGACTCCAGCTGAAACCCATGTCTTGCATACGTCTGTGTGTAGTGGTTCTTGAAGCACTGACTCCAGCTGAAACCCATGTCTTGCATACGTCTGTGTGTAGTGGTTCTTGAAGCACTGACTCCAGCTGAAACCCATGTCTTGCATAAGTCTGTGTGTAGTGGTTCTTGAAGCACTGACTCCAGCTGAAACCCATGTCTTGCATACGTCTGTGTGTAGTGGTTCTTGAAGCACTGACTCCAGCTGAAACCCATGTCTTGCAAACGTCTGTCTGTAGTGGTTCTTGAAGCACTGACTCCAGCTGAAACCCATGTCTTGCATACATCTGTGTGTAGTGGTTCTTGAAGCAGTGACTCCAGCTGAAACCCATGTCTTGCATACGTCTGTGTGTAGTGGTTCCTGAAGCACTGACTCCGGCTGAAACCCATGTCTTGCATACGTCTGTGTGTAGTGGTTCCTGAAGCACTGACTCGGCTGAAACCCATGTCTTGCATACGTCTGTGTGTAGTGGTTCTTGAAGCACTGATTCCAGCTGAAACCCATGTCTTGCATACGTCTGTGTGTAGTGGTTCTTGAAGCACTGATTCCAGCTGAAACCCATGTCTTGCATACGTCTGTGTGTAGTGGTTCTTGAAGCACTGATTCCAGCTGAAACCCATGTCTTGCATACATCTGTGTGTAGTGGTTCTTGAAGCACTGACTCCAGCTGAAACCCATGTCTCGCATACGTCTGTGTGTAGTGGTTCCTGAAGCACTGACTCCAGCTGAAACCCATGTCTTGCATACGTCTGTGTGTAGTGGTTCTTGAAGCACTGACTCCAGCTGAAACCCATGTCTTGCAGACGTCTGTGTGTAGTGGTTCTTGAAGCACTGACTCCAGCTGAAACCCATGTCTTGCATACGTCTGTGTGTAGTGGTTCCTGAAGCACTGACTCGGCTGAAACCCATGTCTTGCAGGACGTCTGTGTGTAGTGGTTCTTGAAGCACTGACTCCAGCTGAAACCCATGTCTTGCATACGTCTGTGTGTAGTGGTTCTTGAAGCACTGACTCCAGCTGAAACCCATGTCTTGCAGACGTCTGTGTGTAGTGGTTCTTGAAGCACTAACTCCAGCTACAGTCCACTCTTTGGGAATCTCCCACACATTTTTGAATGGGTTTTGTTTCACATTCATCTCCAGGGTGCGGTTATCCCTATTTCTTGTACACTTTTGTACACTTTTCCTTCCCTTCGCCTCTCTATTAATGTGCTTGGACACAGAGCTCTGCGAACAGCCATCCTCCTTTGCAATGACCTTTTGTGTATTGCCCTCCTTGTGCAAGGTGTCAAAGGTCATCTTTTGGACAGCTGTGAGGTCAGCAGTCTTCCCCATGATTGTGTAGCCTACAGAACAAGACTGAGAGACCATTTAAAGGCCTTTGCAGGTGTTTTGAGTTCAGTAGCTGATTAGAGTGTGGCACCAGATGTCTTCAATATTCAACCTTTTCACAATATTCTACTTTTCTGAGATACTGAATTTGGGATTTTTTGGGATCAAGATTAGAAGAAATAAACATTTGAAATATATCAGTCTGTGTGTAATGAATGAATATAATATACAAGTTTCACTTTTTGAATTAGTGAAAAAAATCTACATTTTTATGATATTCTAATTATATGACCAGCACCTGTATATTTCCAAAAGTTTTGTGATGCCTGGCTTTACAGGCACATGAACTTTAATGCCATCCCATTCTTAATCCGTAGAGTTTAATATGGAGTCGGCCCACCCTTTGCAGCTCTAACAGCTTCAGCTCTTCTGGGAAGGCTTTCCTCAAGGATTAGGAGTGTGTTTATGGGAATGTTTGCCCATTCTTCTAGAAGCTCATTTGTGAGGCCAGGCACTGATGTTGGACGAGAAGGCCCGGCTCGCAGTCTCCGCTATAATTCATCCCAAAGGTGTTCTATCGGGATGAGGTCAGGACTCTGTGCAGGCCAGTCCAGTTCCTCCACACCAAACTCGCTCATCCATGTCTTTATGGAGCGACGCTTTGTGCACTGGAGCGCAGTCATGTTGGGACAGGAAGGGGCCGTCCGCAAACTGATCCCACAAAGTTGGGAGCATGAAATTGTCCAAAATATCTTGGTATGCTGAAGCATTAAGAGTCCCTTTCACTGTAACTAAGGGCCCAAGCCCGATCCCTGAAAAACAAGCCCACCCCATAATCCCCCCTCCACCAAACTTTACACTTGGCACAATGCAGTCAGGCAAGTCCCGTTCCCCTGGCAACTGCCAAACCCAGACTCGTCCATGGGATGGTCAGACAGAGAAGCGTGATTGGTCACTCAGAGAACACGTCTCACTGCTCTAGAGTCCAGTGGTGGCGTGCTTTACCCCACTGCATCCCACGCTTTGCATTGCTCTTGGTGATGTAAGGCTTGGATGAGCTGCTCGGCCATGGAAACCCATTCCATGAAGCTCTCTCCGCACTGTTCCTGAGCTCATCTGAAGGCCACAGGAGTTTGGAGGTCTGGAGCGATTGACTCTGCAGAAAGTTGGTGACTTCTGCGCACTGTGGCCCTCAGCATGCGCTGACCCTGCTCTGGGATTTCACTCCGTGGCTGAGTTGCTGTTGTTCCCAATCGCTTCCTCTTTGTTATAATCCCATTAACAGTTGAGAGTGGAATATTTAGTAGTGAGGAAATGTCAGGAATGGCCTTATTGCACAGGTGGCAACCTATCCCGGTCCCACGCTTGAGTTCACTGAGCTCCTGAGAGTGAGCCATTCTCTCACAAATGTGTGTAGAAGCGTCTGCATGCCTAATGCTTGAGTTATACACCTGTGGCCATGAAGGGATTGAACACCTGAACTCTGATTTGGAGGGGCGGCCCAATACTTTTGGCAATATAGTGTATGGTCAGATACACATGGTAGCATCCAGTACAGTTAAAACAGGCTGTAGTGCCTAAAATAGATCAGATGTTTTATACCTATGAATCATATAAAACCACTTGAGATCAAATGGACATGTGTAAGCATGCAGTTTTTCCATATGTTAAATTGTAATGTTTTGCCTGTGTATTAAGCCAAACTCTAGAACTACTGTATTTTGTTAATCAATGTTTCAGGTAAACCATGTTTGCTGTCATTTTCCCTGAATGTGTTACTAACTCCAGTAACTCTGCCCATAGTAATATTACTGTTACATATCTGTGTTTCTGTAGTGTTGTTTGCCCAAGTCACATGTTCCTTTGTCTATGTTTCCCGCCACTCTCTCTGTCTCCTTGGTTACCCTCGTTAGTCTTGTTCTGTTCAGCTGTGTTTAGTTATCCTCATCTGTTTCACCTGTGTCCCTCATTTAGTTAGTCATCAGTGTTTGTATTTAGTTCCTCGTGTTCTCTCATTCCTTGTCTGGTCTACCTTATGTTACAGTTATGGCAAAGTGAGGTTCATGGTGTTTGATGGGCTGTATTGAGTCTGATTTCATTAAAACCCGTTTGTGTTTGGAAGTCCTGGATCTCCTCATCTCTGCTGCATCCAACACCCGTAACAATTACAAGATTATTGAAACTTTTACTCTTCACCTCCTGTTTAAAGATCACTGTCAAAGAACACAAAGGTTCCGGTTCAGGCCCTGCTTTTTCATTCATCAAAGTCTCAGAGTCAAACCGGTTCTCTGTCTCAACAATACAACTTCCAGCAAAACTCCACTGAAACCTGAACAAACTGCATCAGGACATTCTCCTTTAAACCATCAAGACATGCAAGCTTAGTTTTATTAATTGATGACCTACCCTTTTTCACAGGGGTGCTCAAATTAAGCAATAGATGATTTTTTTCTGTTGTTGATCTGCTTAATATCTGCTGACACTTTATTCTGATGCTCCTAACAGACATTCTACTGACTAACTTTGCAACATGTCAATTTAATTCTAACTCAAACCCAAACATAACAGTTTTCTAACACAAATTAGCATTGTAAAATGGTTAAAGATAAAGCAGACTGGAGAATAAAAGCATGATGTTATTGCTATATTTGAAATTAAGCGGAGAGTAACTAATACTCTAATGACTGCTACTTGACATGGAGTTGCACAGTTACTCATAGTAAGTAGAATGTCTAGAGTGGGTTAGTCGCCAGGCTTACTGTAAAAAGCAAATCAAAGGATTGATAGTAACTGTACTTATATATTTCCATCAACCCACTCTCATGGATTCGTCCACAGGTTTTCATTACAAGAGCCTGCAAACATAGAGTAATGACAAATCTGAAAACATGGTCTGGCAAATAGGCTGTGATCTCAGATCTAAAGTAACAGACGTAATTTCTGTTATTGCATGTTCAAGAACAACTGGCAAACACTGCAAACCTGCCAAAATGTCTGTACATCCATCCATCAACCAATATGACCTGTATAACCCTAAAAGCTTCTAAAATCACTTAAAAATGAGCCAATGTCAAAGATGTCTTTTTTTAGTCTAATAACACAGATATAGCACACACACCGCATGAGTTCCACTCATAGTATCCTCTATGACTTTGAATTTTGCTATTTTGAGATCCTACCAAACCCTCTGTTTGAGTTCTTGAGTTTTTTTATTTTATTTTGATAATCAACAAACTCATGTAAAATTTCATTCTTTATCCGTCAGTCACGATGACGATCAATTGTAACTTGAGTGTAAGATGAACCTTCCCTCTCATTGGCTGTTACTGAGGGGAAGGGCTTCATGTCATGTTTTCATCTGGCAGGGCTTATGTAAGCAGGATAAATATTTGACCTCCTGTAAAAACACCTGGCTGACTGATAGAGCAGCAGTGTTGGAGACACATTAGCTGTGAGGGTCAGTAACAGAAGCTGTTGATGTTCATGTTAACAGTGTTCTCTTTAAGGGAACATCAAAACATTCCACGTTGTTTATCCTCAGATCCCTCTGAATGCTCTGAATAGAGCGGTTGTGTGGACAGATAAACACATGTGCAATGGGCACACAGTAAGCCTACAGTTTGGCAGACGGCAATTTTGTTTCAAGATTTTGTAATGCCCCTATTTCAAAGACCAAGCAACCTAGAAGAATATACTGACTTATTTTGGTATATTTTATCATTCAGTAAAAAAACGGACTAGTGCTGCTGTTAGGTTTTCTATGAGTTCAGATGCATTTATAATGAAAGATACTTTTACAGTAGCTGGTGAATAATTTGGTACCATCATCTCATTCAGCATTATAATAATAAGAGAGTGGCCAAAACGCAATGAGGTACACAAGCGTTTAGCTTTAACTCTTTGTACTGAAACATGATTTAAGCTTCTTGTCATTAGTCTGTTTGTTGGCTTGCAGCAAATAGCATAGTGAACTCCTACTCCTAAAAAATTACACAAAAACAAAGCACTACTTTTTCAAAGCAACACTTCTATTGTAGGTTCTGTTTATAAAACACATATTGAATATCACTCACCTGAGCCAACATGGTATAAACCTGACATATTAATACTGAAAGGATCACAGAGTATCTTCTGTTCATCGTCTTCATTGAATCGTTAAGTGAATACATTGAATATGTTAAAAAATGTCAAGAAAATGCTGTGTTTCTGTTTCTGTTAAGCTCCAAATGTATTACCGGCTCAGCATTAACCCCCTCAGAATGAGACTGCCAGAGTACTTTCTGAAAGCAAGCGCAGGACTTTTTTTCCCCCATGATCCGCAGGTCAGTTAGTGTATTTACTGAATGTCTCTAAGCAGGTTTTCAGCATTGTTAGACTTTGTGTTCTTATGCATGATTCATTACTCTGGCCCAGAATAAGAAATTATTGGGCACAGTACAAAATGTTCATATTTTATATCTGTATCCAATAATTAAAACATTTTTAGGAATAAGTATTAATTAATGTTAGAATTTTTTTTAACATTTTCTTATATAATTGAAAAATTCACTTTTATTGAAGCCTCTCCCTTTTTAAGAGATAACACAAGAGAACAAAATACTTTTAGATTAATTAGGACAGTGGGTATTAAAGGGATAGTTCACCAAAAAATAAAAATTCTGTTGTCATTTACTCACCAAAAAGTTGTTCCAAGCCTGTATAAATGTCTTTGTTCTGCTGTACACAAAGGAAGATATTTGGAAAAAAATTTGTAACCAAGCAGATCTTAAACAACAAAACAGTTGTGGTAGGCCTCGTGGTGCAATGGTAGGGGGGTCCGTGTAACATCGGGGTCAAGCATGGCCTTCTTTGATTGCAAGGCTTTTGTGAAAATCGGGGATCCTTACTCCTAGACTCAACAACTAGCTCCAGATCAGAAGGTTGCGTGTTCAAATCACGTCGAGGTCAAGCATACTCTTCTTTGAATGCTATGCTTTTGTAAAAATCGGGAATCCTTACTCCTAGACTCGACAACTAGCTCAACAACAAAAGCGCTGTGATAGGGCCTCGTGGGGCAACGGTAGCGCGTCTGACTCCAGATCAGAAGGTTGCGTGTTCAAATCACATCGGGGTCAAGCATACTCTTCTTTGATTGCTATGCTTTTGTGAAAATCAGGAATCCTTACTCCTAGACTCAAAGACTAGCTCAACAACAAAACAGCTGTGGGTGGGCCTCGTGGCGCAACAGTAGCGTGTCTGTCTCCAGATCAGAAGGTTCCTTGTTCAAATCACGTCGAGGTCAAGCATACTCTTCTTTGATTGCAAAGCTTTTGTGAAAATCAGGAATCCTTACTCCTAGACTCAAAGACTAGCTCAACAACAAAACAGCTGTGGGTGGCCTCGTGGCGCAACGGTAGCGCGTCTGACTCCAGATCAGAAGGTTGCATGTTCAAATCACGTCAGGGTCAAGCATACTCTTCTTTGATTGCAAGGCTTTTGTGAAAATCAGAAATCCTTACTCCTATACTCGACAAGGATTCCTTACTCCTAGACTCAACAGCTAGCTCAACAACAAAACACCTGTGGGGGACCTCGTGGCGCAACGGTAGCGCGTCTGACTCCAGATCAGAAGGTTGCGTGTTCAAATCACGTCAAGGTCAAGCATACTCTTCTTTGATTGCTATGCTTTTGTAAAAATCGGGAATCCTTACTCCTAGACTCGACAACTAGCTCAACAACAAAACATCTGTGGGAGGGCCTCGTGGCGCAACGGTAGCGCGTCTGACTCCAGATCAGAAGGTTGTGTGTTCAAATCACGTCGGGGTCAAGCATACTGTTCTTTGATTGCAAGGCTTTTGTGAAAATCAGGAATCCTTACTCCTAGACTCAACAACTAGCTCAACAACAAAACAGCTGTGGGAGGGCCTCGTGGCGCAACGGTAGCGCGTCTGTCTCCAGATTAGAAGGTTCCATGTTCAAATCACGTCGGGGTCAAGCATATTTTTCTTTGATTGCTATGCTTTTGTGAAAATCGAGAATCCTTACTCCTAGATTCAACAACTAGCTCAACAACAAAACAGCTGTGGTAGGGCCTCGTGGTGCAACGGTAGCGTGTCTTACTCCAGATCAGAAGGTTGCGTGTTCAAATCACGTCGGGGTCAAGCATACTCTTCACTGATTGCTATGCTTTTGTGAAAATCGGGAATCCTTAATCCTAGACTCAACAACTAGCTCAACAACAAAACACCTGTGGGGGGCCTCGTGGCGCAACGGTAGCGCGTCTTACTCCAGATCAGAAGGTTGCCCTAGTGGCGCAACGGTAGCGCGTCTGACTCCAGATCAGAAGGTTGCGTATTCAAATCACGTCGGGGTCAAGCATACGCTTTTTTGATTGATATGCTTTTGTAAAAATCGGGAATCCTTACTCCTAGACTCAACAACTAGCTCAACAACAAAACATCTGTGGGAGGGCCTCGTGGCGCTTAGCGTTAAGCGCGTCTGACTTCAGATCAGAAGGTTGCGTGTTCAAATCACGTCGGGTCAAGCATACTCTTCTTTGATTGCAAGGCTTTTGTGAAAATCAGGAATCCTTAGTCCTAGACAAGGATTCCTTACTCCTAGACTCAACAACTAACTCAACAATAAAACACCTGTGGTGGGCGCAAATGGCGCAAGCGGTAGTGCGTCTGACTCCAGATCAGAAGGTTGCGTGTTCAAATCATGTCGAGGTCAAGCATACTCTTCTTTGATTGCTCTGCTTTTGTAAAAATCGGGAATCCTTACTCCTAGACTCGACAACTAGCTCAACAACAAAACAGCTGTGGGAGGGCCTCGTGGCGCAACGGTAGCGCGTCTGACTCCAGGTCAGAAGGTTGCGTGTTCAAATCATGTCGAGGTCAAGCATACTCTTCTTTGATTGATATGCTTTTGTGAAAATCGGGAATCCTTACTCCTAGACTCGACAACTAGCTCAACAACAAAACAACTGTGGGAGGGCCTCGTGGCGCATAGCGCGTCTGACTCCAGATCAGAAGGTTGCGTGTTCAAATCACGTCGGTGTCAAGCATACTCTTCTTTGATTGCAAGGCTTTTGTGAAAATCAGGAATCCTTACTCCTATACTCGACAAGGATTCCTTACTCCTAGACTCAACAACTAGCTCAACAACAAAACAACAAAACACCTGTGGGGGTCCTCGTAGCGCGTTTCACTCCAGATCAGAAGGTTGCGTGTTCAAATCACGTCGAGGTCAAGCATACTCTTCTTTGATTGCTATGCTTTTGTAAAAATCGGGAATCCTTACTCCTAGACTCAACAACTAGCTCAACAACAAAACAACTGTGGGAGGGCCTCGTGGCGCAACGGTAGCGCGTCTGACTCCAGATCAGAAGGTTGCGTGTTCAAATCACGTCGGGGTCAAGCATACTTTTCTTTGATTGCTATGCTTTTGTGAAAATCGGGAATCCTTACTCCTAGACTCAACAACTAGCTCAACAACAAAACACCTGTGGGGGACCTTGTTGCGCAACGGTAGCGCATCTTACTCCAGATCAGAAGGTTCCGTGTTCAAATCACGTCGGGGTCAAGCATACTTTTCTTTGATTGCTATGCTTTTGTGAAAATCGGGAATCCGCCTAGACTCAACAACTAGCTCAACAACAAAACACCTGTGGGGCCTCGTGGCGCAAGCGGTAGCGTCTTACTCCAGATCAGAAGGTTGCGTGTTCAAAGCACGTCGGGTCAAGCATACTCTTCATTGATTGCAAGGCTTTTGTGAAAATCAGAATCCTTACTCCTAGACTCAACAACTAGCTCAACAACAAAACAGCTGTGGGAGGGCCTCGTAGCGCAACGGTAGCGCGTCTGACTCCAGATCAGAAGGTTGCGTGTTCAAATCACGTTGAGGTCAAGCATACTCTTCTTTGATTGATATGCTTTTGTGAAAATCGGGAATCCTTACTCCTAGACTCAACAACTAGCTCAACAACAAAACAGCTGTGGGAGGGCCTTGTGGCGCAAAGTTAGCGCGTCTGACTTCAGATCAGAAGGTTGAGTGTTCAAATCACGTCGGGGTCAAGCATACTCTTCATTGATTGCTATGCTTTTGTGAAAATCGGGAATCCTTACTCCTAGACTCAACAAGGATTCCTTACTCCTAGACTCAAAAACTAGCTCAACAACAAAACAGCTGTGATAGGGCCTCGTGGCGCAACGGTAGCGCGTCTTACTCCAGATCAGAAGGTTGCGTGTTCAAATCACGTCGGGGTCAAGCATACTCTTCATTGATTGCTATGCTTTTGTGAAAATCGGGAATCCTTACTCCTAGACTCAACAACTAGCTCAACAACAAAACAGCTGTGGGAGGGCCTCGTAGCGCAACGGTAGCGCGTCTGACTCCAGATCAGAAGGTTGCGTGTTCAAATCACGTCGAGGTCAAGCATACTCTTCTTTGATTTCTATGCTTTTGTGAAAATCGGGAATCCTTACCCCTAGACTCGACAACTAGCTCAACAACAAAACAGCTGTGGGAGGGCCTCGTGGCGCAACGTTAGCGCGTCTGACTTCAGATCAGAAGGTTGTGTGTTCAAATCACATCGGGGTCAAGAATACTCTTCTTTGATTGCAAGGCTTTTGTGAAAATCAGGAATCCTTAGTCCTAGACTTGACAAGGATTCCTTACTCCTAGACTCAACAACTAACTCAACAATAAAACACCTGTGGGGGGCCTCGTGGCGCAACGGTAGTGCGTCTGACTCCAGATCAGAAGGTTGCGTGTTCAAATCATGTCGAGGTCAAGCATACTCTTCTTTGATTGCTATGCTTTTGTAAAAATCGGGAATCCTTACTCCTAGACTCGGCAACTAGCTCAACAACAAAACAGTTGTGGGAGGGCCTCGTGGCGCAACGGTAGCGCGTCTGACTCCAGATCAGAAGGTTGCGTGTTCAAATCACGTCGGTGTCAAGCATACTCTTCTTTGATTGCAAGGCTTTTGTGAAAATCAGGAATCCTTACTCCTATACTCGACAAGGTTTCCTTACTCCTAGACTCAACAACTAGCTCAACAACAAAACAACAAAACACCTGTGGGGGGCCTCGTAGCGCGTTTCACTCCAGATCAGAAGGTTGCGTGTTCAAATCACGTCGAGGTCAAGCATACTCTTCTTTGATTGCTATGCTTTTATAAAAATCGGGAATCCTTACTCCTAGACTCAACAACTAGCTCAACAACAAAACAACTGTGGGAGGGCCTCGTGGCGCAGCGATGTGCGTCTGACTCCAGATCAGAAGGTTGCGTGTTCAAATCACGTCGGGGTCAAGCATACTTTTCTTTGATTGCTATGCTTTTGTGAAAATCGGGAATCCTTACTCCTAGACTCAACAACTAGCTCAACAACAAAACACCTGTGGGGGGCCTAGTGGCGCAACGGTAGCGCGTCTAACTCCAGATCAGAAGGTTGCGTGTTCAAATCACGTCGGGGTCAAGCATACTTTTCTTTGATTGCTAAGCTTTTGTGAAAATCGGGAATCCTTACTCCTAGACTCAACAACTAGCTCAACAACAAAACACCTGTGGGGGACCTTGTTGCGCAACGGTAGCGCGTCTTACTCCAGATGAGAAGGTTCCGTGTTCAAATCACGTCGGGGTCAAGCATACTCTTCATTGATTGCTATGCTTTTGTGAAAATCGGGAATCCTTACGCCTAGACTCAACAACTAGCTCAACAACAAAACACCTGTGGGGGGCCTAGTGGTGCAACGGTAGCGCGTCTTACTCCAGATCAGAAGGTTGCGTGTTCAAATCACGTCGGGGTCAAGCATACTCTTCTTTGATTGCAAGGCTTTTGTGAAAATCAGGAATCCTTAGTCCTAGACTTGACAAGGATTTCTTACTCCTAGACTCAACAACTAGCTCAACAACAAAACACCTGTGGGGGGCCTCGTGGCGCAACGGTAGCGCGTCTGACTCCAGATCAGAAGGTTGCGTGTTCAAATCACGTCGGGGTCAAGCATACTCTTCTTTGATTGCAAGGCTTTTGTGAAAATCAGGAATCCTTACTCCTATACTCGACAAGGATTCCTTACTCCTAGACTCAACAGCTAGCTCAACAACAAAACACCTGTGGGGGACCTCGTGGCGCAACGGTAGCGCGTCTGACTCCAGATCAGAAGGTTGCGTGTTCAAATCACGTCAAGGTCAAGCATACTCTTCTTTGATTGCTATGCTTTTGTAAAAATCGGGAATCCTTACTCCTAGACTCGACAACTAGCTCAACAACAAAAGCGCTGTGATAGGGCCTCGTGGCGCAACGGTAGCGCGTCTGACTCCAGATCAGAAGGTTGTGTGTTCAAATCACGTCGGGGTCAAGCATACTCTTCTTTGATTGCAAGGCTTTTGTGAAAATCAGGAATCCTTACTCCTAGACTCAACAACTAGCTCAACAACAAAACAGCTGTGGGAGGGCCTGCGTGGCGCAGCGGTAGCGTCTGTCTCCAGATTAGAAGGTTCCATGTTCAAATCACGTCGGGGTCAAGCATATTTTTCTTTGATTGCTATGCTTTTGTGAAAATCGAGAATCCTTACTCCTAGATTCAACAACTAGCTCAACAACAAAACAGCTCTGGTAGGGCCTCTTGGTGCAACGGTAGCGTGTCTGACTCCAGATCAGAAGGTTGCGTGTTCAAATCACGTCGGGGTCAAGCATACTCTTCTTTGATTGCTATGCTTTTGTGAAAATCAGGAATCCTTACTCCTAGACTCAACAACTAGCTCAACAACAAAACACCTGTGGGGGACCTCGTGGCGCAACAGTTTGAGCGTCTTACTCCAGATCAGAAGGTTGCGTGTTCAAATCACGTCGGGGTCAAGCATACTCTTCATTGATTGCTATGCTTTTGTGAAAATCGGGAATCCTTACTCCTAGACTCAACAACTAGCTCAACAACAAAACACCTGTGGGGGGCCTCGTGGCGCAACGGTAGCGCGTCTTACTCCAGATCAGAAGGTTGCCCTAGTGGCGCAACGGTAGCGCGTCTGACTCCAGATCAGAAGGTTGCGTATTCAAATCACGTCGGGGTCAAGCATACGCTTTTTTGATTGATATGCTTTTGTAAAAATCGGGAATCCTTACTCCTAGACTCAACAACTAGCTCAACAACAAAACAGCTGTGGGAGGGCCTCGTGACGCAACGTTAGCGCGTCTGACTTCAGATCAGAAGGTTGCGTGTTCAAATCACGTCGGGGTCAAGCATACTCTTCTTTGATTGCAAGGCTTTTGTGAAAATCAGGAATCCTTACTCCTAGACTCAACAACTAGCTCAACAACAAAACAGCTGTGGGAGGGCCTGCGTGGCGCAGCGGTAGCGTCTGTCTCAGATTAGAAGGTTCCATGTTCAAATCACGTCGGGGTCAAGCATATTTTTCTTTGATTGCTATGCTTTTGTGAAAATCGAGAATCCTTACTCCTAGATTCAACAACTAGCTCAACAACAAAACAGCTCTGGTAGGGCCTCTTGGTGCAACGGTAGCGTGTCTGACTCCAGATCAGAAGGTTGCGTGTTCAAATCACGTCGGGGTCAAGCATACTCTTCTTTGATTGCTATGCTTTTGTGAAAATCAGGAATCCTTACTCTTAGACTCAACAACTAGCTCAACAACAAAACACCTGTGGGGGACCTCGTGGCGCAACAGTTTGAGCGTCTTACTCCAGATCAGAAGGTTGCGTGTTCAAATCACGTCGGGGTCAAGCATACTCTTCATTGATTGCTATGCTTTTGTGAAAATCGGGAATCCTTACTCCTAGACTCAACAACTAGCTCAACAACAAAACACCTGTGGGGGGCCTCGTGGCGCAACGGTAGCGCGTCTTACTCCAGATCAGAAGGTTGCCCTAGTGGCGCAACGGTAGCGCGTCTGACTCCAGATCAGAAGGTTGCGTATTCAAATCACGTCGGGGTCAAGCATACGCTTTTTTGATTGATATGCTTTTGTAAAAATCGGGAATCCTTACTCCTAGACTCAACAACTAGCTCAACAACAAAACAGCTGTGGGAGGGCCTCGTGACGCAACGTTAGCGCGTCTGACTTCAGATCAGAAGGTTGCGTGTTCAAATCACGTCGGGGTCAAGCATACTCTTCTTTGATTGCAAGGCTTTTGTGAAAATCAGGAATCCTTACTCCTAGACTCAACAACTAGCTCAACAACAAAACAGCTGTGGGAGGGCCTCGTGGCGCAACGGTAGCGCGTCTGTCTCCAGATTAGAAGGTTCCATGTTCAAATCACGTCGGGGTCAAGCATATTTTTCTTTGATTGCTATGCTTTTGTGAAAATCGAGAATCCTTACTCCTAGATTCAACAACTAGCTCAACAACAAAACAGCTCTGGTAGGGCCTCTTGGTGCAACGGTAGCGTGTCTGACTCCAGATCAGAAGGTTGCGTGTTCAAATCACGTCGGGGTCAAGTATACTCTTCTTTGATTGCTATGCTTTTGTGAAAATCAGGAATCCTTACTCCTAGACTCAACAACTAGCTCAACAACAAAACACCTGTGGGGGACCTCGTGGCGCAACAGTTTGAGCGTCTTACTCCAGATCAGAAGGTTGCGTGTTCAAATCACGTCGGGGTCAAGCATACTCTTCATTGATTGCTATGCTTTTGTGAAAATCGGGAATCCTTACTCCTAGACTCAACAACTAGCTCAACAACAAAACACCTGTGGGGGGCCTCGTGGCGCAACGGTAGCGCGTCTTACTCCAGATCAGAAGGTTGCCCTAGTGGCGCAACGGTAGCGCGTCTGACTCCAGATCAGAAGGTTGCGTATTCAAATCACGTCGGGGTCAAGCATACGCTTTTTTGATTGATATGCTTTTGTAAAAATCGGGAATCCTTACTCCTAGACTCAACAACTAGCTCAACAACAAAACAGCTGTGGGAGGGCCTCGTGACGCAACGTTAGCGCGTCTGACTTCAGATCAGAAGGTTGCGTGTTCAAATCACGTCGGGGTCAAGCATACTCTTCTTTGATTGCAAGGCTTTTGTGAAAATCAGGAATCCTTAGTCCTAGACTTGACAAGGATTCCTTACTCCTAGACTCAACAACTAACTCAACAATAAAACACCTGTGGTGGGCCTCGTGGCGCAACGGTAGTGCGTCTGACTCCAGATCAGAAGGTTGCGTGTTCAAATCATGTCGAGGTCAAGCATACTCTTCTTTGATTGCTATGCTTTTGTAAAAATCGGGAATCCTTACTCCTAGACTCGACAACTAGCTCAACAACAAAACAACTGTGGGAGGGCCTGCGTGGCGCAAGCGGTGCGTCTGACTTCAGATCAGAAGGTTGCGTGTTCAAATCACGTCGGGTCAAGCATACTCTTCTTTGATTGCAAGGCTTTTGTGAAAATCAGGAATCCTTAGTCCTAGACTTGACAAGGATTCCTTACTCCTAGACTCGACAACTAGCTCAACAACAAAACATCTGTGGGAGGGCCTCGTGGCGCAGCGGTGTAGCGTCTGACTCCAGGTCAGAAGGTTGCGTGTTCAAATCATGTCGAGGTCAAGCATACTCTTCTTTGATTGATATGCTTTTGTGAAAATCGGGAATCCTTACTCCTAGACTCGACAACTAGCTCAACAACAAAACAACTGTGGGAGGGCCTCGTGGCGCAACGGTAGTGCGTCTGACTCCAGATCAGAAGGTTGCGTGTTCAAATCACGTCGGTGTCAAGCATACTCCTCTTTGATTGCAAGGCTTTTGTGAAAATCAGGAATCCTTACTCCTATACTCGGATTCCTTACTCCTAGACTCAACAACTAGCTCAACAACAAAACAACAAAACACCTGTGGGGGGCCTCGTAGCGCGTTTCACTCCAGATCAGAAGGTTGCGTGTTCAAATCACGTCGAGGTCAAGCATACTCTTCTTTGATTGCTATGCTTTTGTAAAAATCGAATCCTTACTCCTAGACTCAACAACTAGCTCAACAACAAAACAACTGTGGGAGGGCCTCGTGGCGCAACGGTAGCGCGTCTGACTCCAGATCAGAAGGTTGCGTGTTCAAATCACGTCGAGGTCAAGCATACTCTTCTTTGATTGCTATGCTTTTGTGAAAATCGGGAATCCTTACGCCTAGACTCAACAACTAGCTCAACAACAAAACACCTGTGGGGGGCCTCGTGGCGCAACGGTAGCGCGTCTTACTCCAGATCAGAAGGTTGCGTGTTCAAAGCACGTCGGGGTCAAGCATACTCTTCATTGATTGCAAGGCTTTTGTGAAAATCAGGAATCCTTACTCCTAGACTCAACAACTAGCTCAACAACAAAACAGCTGTGGGAGGGCCTCGTAGCCCAACGGTAGCGCGTCTGACTCCAGATCACAAGGTTGCGTGTTCAAATCACGTTGAGGTCAAGCATACTCTTCTTTGATTGATATGCTTTTGTGAAAATCGGGAATCCTTACTCCTAGACTCAACAACTAGCTCAACAACAAAACAGCTGTGGGAGGGCCTCGTGGCGCAAAGTTAGCGCGTCTGACTTCAGATCAGAAGGTTGAGTGTTCAAATCACGTCGGGGTCAAGCATACTCTTCATTGATTGCTATGCTTTTGTGAAAATCGGGAATCCTTACTCCTAGACTCAACAACTAGCTCAACAACAAAACAGCTGTGATAGGGCCTTGTGGCGCAGCGGTAGCGTCTTACTCCAGATCAGAAGGTTGCGTGTTCAAATCACGTCGGGGTCAAGCATACTCTTCATTGATTGCTATGCTTTTGTGAAAATCGGGAATCCTTACTCCTAGACTCAACAACTAGCTCAACAACAAAACAGCTGTGGGAGGGCCTCGTGGCGCAACGGTAGCGCGTCTGACTCCAGATCAGAAGGTTGCGTGTTCAAATCACGTCGAGGTCAAGCATACTCTTCTTTGATTTCTATGCTTTTGTGAAAATCGGGAATCCTTACCCCTAGACTCGACAACTAGCTCAACAACAAAACAGCTGTGGGAGGGCCTCGTGGCGCAACGGTAGCGCGTCTGACTCCAGATCAGAAGGTTGCGTGTTCAAATCACGTCGGTGTCAAGCATACTCTTCTTTGATTGCAAGGCTTTTGTGAAAATCAGGAATCCTTACTCCTATACTCGACAAGGTTTCCTTACTCCTAGACTCAACAACTAGCTCAACAACAAAACAACAAAACACCTGTGGGGGCCTCGTAGCGCGTTTGACTCCAGATCAGAAGGTTGCGTGTTCAAATCACGTCGAGGTCAAGCATACTCTTCTTTGATTGCTATGCTTTTATAAAAATCGGGAATCCTTACTCCTAGACTCAACAACTAGCTCAACAACAAAACACCTGTGGGGGACCTTGTTGCGCAACGGTAGCGCGTCTTACTCCAGATCAGAAGGTTCCGTGTTCAAATCACGTCGGGGTCAAGCATACTCTTCATTGATTGCTATGCTTTTGTGAAAATCGGGAATCCTTACGCCTAGACTCAACAACTAGCTCAACAACAAAACACCTGTGGGGGGCCTAGTGGCGCAACGGTAGCGCGTCTTACTCCAGATCAGAAGGTTGCGTGTTCAAATCACGTCGGGGTCAAGCATACTCTTCTTTGATTGCAAGGCTTTTGTGAAAATCAGGAATCCTTAGTCCTAGACTTGACAAGGATTCCTTACTCCTAGACTCAACAACTAGCTCAACAACAAAACACTTGTGGGGGGCCTCGTGGCGCAACGGTAGCGCGTCTGACTCCAGATCAGAAGGTTGCGTGTTCAAATCACGTCGAGGTCAAGCATACTCTTCTTTGATTGCTATGCTTTTGTGAAAATCGGGAATCCTTACCCCTAGACTCAAAGACTAGCTCAACAACAAAACAGCTGTGGGAGGGCCTCGTGGCGCAACGGTAGCGCGTCTGACTCCAGATCAGAAGGTTGCGTGTTCAAATCACGTCGAGGTCAAGCATACTCTTCTTTGATTGCTATGCTTTTGTAAAAATCGAATCCTTACTCCTAGACTCGACAACTAGCTCAACAACAAAACAGCTGTGGGAGGCCTGCGTGGCACAAGCGGTAGCGCGTCTGAATTCAGATCAGAAGGTTGCGTGTTCAAATCACGTCGAGTCAAGCATACTCTTCTTTGATTGCTAAACTTTTGTGAAAATCGGGAATCCTTACTCCTAGTTTCATCAACTAGCTCAACAACAAAACATCTGTGGGAGGGCCTCGTGGCGCAACGGTAGCGTGTCTGACTCCATATCAGAAGGTTGCGTATTCAAATCACGTCGGGGTCAAGCATACTCTTCTTTGATTGATATGCTTTTGTAAAAATCGGGAATCCTTACTCCTAGACTCGACAACTAGCTCAACAACAAAACAGCTGTGGGAGGGCCTCGTGGCGCAACGGTAGCGTGTCTGACTCCAGATCAGAAGGTTGCGTGTTCAAATCACGTCGGGGTCAAGCATACTCTTCTTTGATTGCTATGCTTTTGTGAAAATCAGGAATCCTTACTCCTAGACTCAACAACTAGCTCAACAACAAAACACCTGTGGGGGACCTCGTGGCGCAACAGTTTGAGCGTCTTACTCCAGATCAGAAGGTTGCGTGTTCAAATCACGTCGGGGTCAAGCATACTCTTCATTGATTGCTATGCTTTTGTGAAAATCGGGAATCCTTACTCCTAGACTCAACAACTAGCTCAACAACAAAACACCTGTGGGGGGCCTCGTGGCGCAACGGTAGCGCGTCTTACTCCAGATCAGAAGGTTGCCCTAGTGGCGCAGCGGTAGTAGCGTCTGACTCCAGATCAGAAGGTTGCGTATTCAAATCACGTCGGGGTCAAGCATACGCTTTTTTGATTGATATGCTTTTGTAAAAATCGGGAATCCTTACTCCTAGACTCAACAACTAGCTCAACAACAAAACAGCTGTGGGAGGGCCTGCGTGGCGCTTAGCGTTAGCGCGTCTGACTTCAGATCAGAAGGTTGCGTGTTCAAATCACGTCGGGGTCAAGCATACTCTTCTTTGATTGCAAGGCTTTTGTGAAAATCAGGAATCCTTAGTCCTAGACTTGACAAGGATTCCTTACTCCTAGACTCAACAACTAACTCAACAATAAAACACCTGTGGTGGGCCTCGTGGCGCAACGGTAGTGCGTCTGACTCCAGATCAGAAGGTTGCGTGTTCAAATCATGTCGAGGTCAAGCATACTCTTCTTTGATTGCTATGCTTTTGTAAAAATCGGGAATCCTTACTCCTAGACTCGACAACTAGCTCAACAACAAAACAACTGTGGGAGGGCCTCGTGGCGCAACGGTAGCGCGTCTGACTTCAGATCAGAAGGTTGCGTGTTCAAATCACGTCGGGGTCAAGCATACTCTTCTTTGATTGCAAGGCTTTTGTGAAAATCAGGAATCCTTAGTCCTAGACTTGACAAGGATTCCTTACTCCTAGACTCGACAACTAGCTCAACAACAAAACATCTGTGGGAGGGCCTCGTGGCGCAACGGTAGCGCGTCTGACTCCAGGTCAGAAGGTTGCGTGTTCAAATCATGTCGAGGTCAAGCATACTCTTCTTTGATTGATATGCTTTTGTGAAAATCGGGAATCCTTACTCCTAGACTCGACAACTAGCTCAACAACAAAACAACTGTGGGAGGGCGTCGTGGCGCAACGGTAGTGCGTCTGACTCCAGATCAGAAGGTTGCGTGTTCAAATCACGTCGGTGTCAAGCATACTCCTCTTTGATTGCAAGGCTTTTGTGAAAATCAGGAATCCTTACTCCTATACTCGACAAGGATTCCTTACTCCTAGACTCAACAACTAGCTCAACAACAAAACAACAAAACACCTGTGGGGGGCCTCGTAGCGCGTTTCACTCCAGATCAGAAGGTTGCGTGTTCAAATCACGTCGAGGTCAAGCATACTCTTCTTTGATTGCTATGCTTTTGTAAAAATCGGGAATCCTTACTCCTAGACTCAACAACTAGCTCAACAACAAAACAACTGTGGGAGGGCCTCGTGGCGCAACGGTAGCGCGTCTGACTCCAGATCAGAAGGTTGCGTGTTCAAATCACGAGGTCAAGCATACTCTTCTTTGATTGCTATGCTTTTGTGAAAATCGGGAATCCTTACGCCTAGACTCAACAACTAGCTCAACAACAAAACACCTGTGGGGGGCCTCGTGGCGCAACGGTAGCGCGTCTTACTCCAGATCAGAAGGTTGCGTGTTCAAAGCACGTCGGGGTCAAGCATACTCTTCATTGATTGCAAGGCTTTTGTGAAAATCAGGAATCCTTACTCCTAGACTCAACAACTAGCTCAACAACAAAACAGCTGTGGGAGGGCCTCGTAGCCCAACGGTAGCGCGTCTGACTCCAGATCACAAGGTTGCGTGTTCAAATCACGTTGAGGTCAAGCATACTCTTCTTTGATTGATATGCTTTTGTGAAAATCGGGAATCCTTACTCCTAGACTCAACAACTAGCTCAACAACAAAACAGCTGTGGGAGGGCCTCGTGGCGCAAAGTTAGCGCGTCTGACTTCAGATCAGAAGGTTGAGTGTTCAAATCACGTCGGGGTCAAGCATACTCTTCATTGATTGCTATGCTTTTGTGAAAATCGGGAATCCTTACTCCTAGACTCAACAACTAGCTCAACAACAAAACAGCTGTGATAGGGCCTTGT
>CM040918.1:40850053-40852553 GCA_023029165.1 Gobiocypris rarus | reverse complement strand
AGGGCCTGCGTGGCGCAGCGTAGCGCGTCTGACTCCAGATCAGAAGGTTGCGTGTTCAAATCACGTCGTGGTCAAGCAGACTCTTCTTTGATTGATATGCTTTTGTGAAAATCGGGAATCCTTACTCCTAGACTCAACAACTAGCTCAACAACAAAACACCTGTGGGGGGCTGCGTGGCGCAGCGGTAGCGCGTCTTACTCCAGATCAGAAGGTTGCGTGTTCAAATCACATTTGGGTCAAGCATACTCTTCTTTGATTGCTATGCTTTTGTGAAAATCAGGAATCCTTACTCCTATACTCGACAAGGATTCCTTACTCCTAGACTCAACAACTAGCTCAACAACAAAACAACTGTGGGAGGGCCTCGTGGCACAACGGTAGCGCGTCTGACTCCAGATCAGAAGGTTGCGTGTTCAAATCACGTCGAGGTCAAGCATACTCTTCTTTGATTGCAAGGCTTTTGTGAAAATCAGGAATCCTTACTCCTATACTCGACAAGGATTCCTTACTCCTAGACTCAACAACTAGCTCAACAACAAAACACCTGTGGGGGGCCTCGTGGCGCAACGGTAGCGCGTCTGACTCCAGATCAGAAGGTTGCGTGTTCAAATCACGTCGAGTCAAGCATACTCTTCTTTGATTGCTATGCTTTTGGGAAAATCGAATCCTTACTCCTAGACTCAAAGACTAGCTCAACAACAAAACAGCTGTGGGAGGGCCTCGTGGCGCAATGGTAGCGCGTCTGACTCCAGATCAGAAGGTTGCATGTTCAAATCACGTCGAGGTCAAGCATACTCTTCTTTGATTGCTATGCTTTTGTAAAAATCGGGAATCCTTACTCCTAGACTCAACAACTAGCTCAACAACAAAACAGCTGTGGGAGGGCCTCGTGGCGCAACGGTAGCGCGTCTGACTCCAGATCAGAAGGTTGCGTGTTCAAATCACGTCGGGGTCAAGCATACTCTTCTTTGATTGCTATGCTTTTGTAAAAATCGGGAATCCTTACTCCTAGACTCGACAACTAGCTCAACAACAAAACAGCTGTGGGAGGGCCTCGTGGCGCAACGGTAGTGCGTCTGACTCCAGATCAGAAGGTTGCGTGTTCAAATCACGTCGGGGTCAAGCATACTCTTCTTTGATTGCTAAACTTTTGTGAAAATCGGGAATCCTTACTCCTAGTTTCGACAACTAGCTCAACAACAAAACATCTGTGGGAGGGCCTCGTGGCGAAACGGTAGCGTGTCTGACTCCATATCAGAAGGTTGCGTATTCAAATCACGTCGGGGTCAAGCATACTCTTCTTTGATTGCTATGCTTTTGTGAAAATCGGGAATCCTTACTCCTAGTTTCGACAACTAGCTCAACAACAAAACAACTGTGTGAGGGCCTCGTGGCGCAACGGTAGCGCGTCTGACTCCAGATCAGAAGGTTGCGTGTTCAAATCACGTTTGGGTCAAGCATACTCTTCTTTGATTGCTATGCTTTTGTGAAAATCGGGAATCCTTACTCCTAGACTCAACAACTAGCTCAACAACAAAACAACTGTGGGAGGGCCTCGTGGCGCAACGGTAGCGCGTCTGACTAGCTCAACAACAAAACATCTGTGGGAGGGCCTCGTGGCGCAACGGTAGCGCGTCTGACTCCAGATCAGAAGGTTGCGTGTTCAAATCACGTCGTGGTCAAGCAGACTCTTCTTTGATTGATATGCTTTTGTGAAAATCGGGAATCCTTACTCCTAGACTCAACAACTAGCTCAACAACAAAACATCTGTGGGAGGGCCTCGTGGCGCAACGGTAGCGTGTCTGACTCCAGATCAGAAGGTTGCGTGTTCAAATCACGTCGGAGTCAAGCATACTCTTCTTTGATTGCAAGGCTTTTGTGAAAATCAGGAATCCTTACTCCTATACTCGACAAGGATTCCTTACTCCTAGACTCAACAACTAGCTCAACAACAAAACACCTGTTGGGGGCCTCGTGGCGCAACGGTAGCGCGTCTTACTCCAGATCAGAAGGTTGCGTGTTCAAATCACATTTGGGTCAAGCATACTCTTCTTTGATTGCTATGCTTTTGTGAAAATCAGGAATCCTTACTCCTATACTCGACAAGGATTCCTTACTCCTAGACTCAACAACTAGCTCAACAACAAAACAACTTTGGGAGGGCCTCGTGGCGTGGCTGTGACAGCGCATCTGACTCCAGATCAGAAGGTTGCGTGTTCAAATCACGTCGAGGTCAAGCATACTCTTCTTTGATTGCTATGCTTTTGTAAAAATCGGGAATCCTTACTCCTAGACTCGACAACTAGCTCAACAACAAAACAGCTGTGGGAGGGCCTCGTGGCGCAACGGTAGCGCGTCTGACTCCAGATCAGAAGGTTGCGTGTTCAAATCACGTCGAGGTCAAGCATACTCTTCTTTGATTGCTAAGCTTTTGTGAAAATCGGGAATCCTTACTCCTAGTTTCAACAACTAGCTCAACAACAAAACATCTGTGGGAG
>CM040918.1:40802553-40847553 GCA_023029165.1 Gobiocypris rarus | reverse complement strand
ACTCCAGATCAGAAGGTTGCGTGTTCAAATCACGTTTGGGTCAAGCATACTCTTCTTTGATTGCTATGCTTTTGTGAAAATCGGGAATCCTTACTCCTAGACTCAACAACTAGCTCAACAACAAAACAACTGTGGGAGGGCCTCGTGGCGCAACGCGTGACTCCAGATCAGAAGGTTGCGTGTTCAAATCACGTCGGGGTCAAGCATACTCTTCTTTGATTGATATGCTTTTGTAAAAATCGGGAATACTTACTCCTAGACTCAACAACTAGCTCAACAACAAAACATCTGTGGTAGGGCCTCGTGGCGCAACGGTAGCGCGTCTGACTCCAGATCAGAAGGTTGCGTGTTCAAATCACGTCGGGGTCAAGCATACTCTTCTTTGATTGCAAGGCTTTTGTGAAAATCAGGAATCCTTACTCCTATACTCGACAAGGATTCCTTACTCCTAGACTCAACAACTAGCTCAACAACAAAACAACTGTGGGAGGGCCTGCGCTGTGACGGTAGCGTCTGACTCCAGATCAGAAGGTTGCGTATTCAAATCACGTCGGAGTCAAGCATACTCTTCTTTGATTGATATACTTTTGTAAAAATCGGGAATCCTTACTTCTAGACTCGACAACTAGCTCAACAACAAAACAGCTGTGGGAGGGCCTCGTGGCGCGTCTGACTCCAGATCAGAAGGTTGTGTGTTCAAATCACGTCGGGGTCAAGCATACTCTTCTTTGATTGCTATGCTTTTGTGAAAATCGGAATCCTTACTCCTAGAGTCAACAACTATCTCAACAACAAAACAGCTGTGTGAGGCCTTTGTGGCGCAACGTTAGCGCGTCTGACTTCAGATCAGAAGGTTGCGTTTTCAAATCACGTCGAGGTCAAGCATACTCTTCTTTGATTGCTATGCTTTTGTAAAAATCGAATCCTTACTCCTAGACTCAACAACTAGCTCAACAACAAAACAGCTGTGGGAGGGCCTCGTGGCGCAACGGTAGCGTCTGACTCCAGATCAGAAGGTTGCGTGTTCAAATCACGTCGGGGTCAAGCATACTCTTCTTTGATTGCAAGGCTTTTGTGAAAATCAGGAATCCTTACTCTAGACTCAACAACTAGCTCAACAACAAAACACCTGTGGGGGGCCTCGTGGCGCAACGGTAGCGCGTCTTACTCCAGATCAGAAGGTTGCGTGTTCAAATCACATTTGGGTCAAGCATACTCTTCTTTGATTGCTATGCTTTTGTGAAAATCAGGAATCCTTACTCCTATACTCGACAAGGATTCCTTACTCCTAGACTCAACAACTAGCTCAACAACAAAACAACTGTGGGAGGGCCTCGTGGCTGTGACGGCGTCTGACTCCAGATCAGAAGGTTGCGTGTTCAAATCACGTCGAGGTCAAGCATACTCTTCTTTGATTGCAAGGCTTTTGTGAAAATCAGGAATCCTTACTCCTATACTCGACAAGGATTCCTTACTCCTAGACTCAACAACTAGCTCAACAACAAAACACCTGTAGGAGGGCCTGCGTGGCGCAGCGGTAGCGCGTCTGACTCCAGATCAGAAGGTTGCGTGTTCAAATCACGTCGAGGTCAAGCATACTCTTCTTTGATTGCTATGCTTTTGGGAAAATCGGGAATCCTTACCCCTAGACTCAAAGACTAGCTCAACAACAAAACAGCTGTGGGAGGGCCTCGTGGCGCAATGGTAGCGCGTCTGACTCCAGATCAGAAGGTTGCATGTTCAAATCACGTCGAGGTCAAGCATACTCTTCTTTGATTGCTATGCTTTTGTAAAAATCGGGAATCCTTACTCCTAGACTCAAAACTAGCTCAACAACAAAACAGCTGTGGGAGGGCCTGCGTGGCGCAGCGATGGCGCGTCTGACTCCAGATCAGAAGGTTGCGTGTTCAAATCACGTCGAGTCAAGCATACTCTTCTTTGATTGCTATGCTTTTGTAAAAATCGGGAATCCTTACTCCTAGACTCAACAACTAGCTCAACAACAAAACAGCTGTGGGAGGGCCTCGTGGCGCAACGGTAGTGCGTCTGACTCCAGATCAGAAGGTTGCGTGTTCAAATCACGTCGGGGTCAAGCATACTCTTCTTTGATTGCTAAACTTTTGTGAAAATCGGGAATCCTTACTCCTAGTTTCAACAACTAGCTCAACAACAAAACATCTGTAGGAGGGCCTCGTGGCGCAACGGTAGCGCGTCTGACTCCAGATCAGAAGGTTGCGTGTTCAAATCACGTCGGGTCAAGCATACTCTTCTTTGATTGCTATGCTTTTGTGAAAATCGGGAATCCTTACTCCTAGTTTCACAACTAGCTCAACAACAAAACAACTGTGTGAGGGCCTCGTGGCGCAACGGTAGCGCGTCTGACTCCAGATCAGAAGGTTGCGTGTTCAAATCACGTTTGGGTCAAGCATACTCTTCTTTGATTGCTATGCTTTTGTGAAAATCGGGAATCCTTACTCCTAGACTCAACAACTAGCTCAACAACAAAACAACTGTGGGAGGGCCTCGTGGCGCAACGGTAGCGCGTCTGACTAGCTCAACAACAAAACATCTGTGGGAGGGCCTCGTGGCGCAACGGTAGCGCGTCTGACTCCAGATCAGAAGGTTGCGTGTTCAAATCACGTCGTGGTCAAGCAGACTCTTCTTTGATTGATATGCTTTTGTGAAAATCGGGAATCCTTACTCCTAGACTCAACAACTAGCTCAACAACAAAACACCTGTGGGAGGGCCTCGTGGCGCAACGGTAGCGTCTTACTCCAGATCAGAAGGTTGCGTGTTCAAATCACATTTGGGTCAAGCATACTCTTCTTTGATTGCTATGCTTTTGTGAAAATCAGGAATCCTTACTCCTATACTCGACAAGGATTCCTTACTCCTAGACTCAACAACTAGCTCAACAACAAAACAACTGTGGGAGGGCCTCGTGGCACAACGGTAGCGCGTCTGACTCCAGATCAGAAGGTTGCGTGTTCAAATCACGTCGAGGTCAAGCATACTCTTCTTTGATTGCAAGGCTTTTGTGAAAATCAGGAATCCTTACTCCTATACTCGACAAGGATTACTAGCTCAACAACAAAACACCTGTGGGGGGCCTCGTGGCGCAACGGTAGCGCGTCTGACTCCAGATCAGAAGGTTGCGTGTTCAAATCACGTCGAGGTCAAGCATACTCTTCTTTGATTGCTATGCTTTTGGGAAAATCGGGAATCCTTACCCCTAGACTCAAAGACTAGCTCAACAACAAAACAGCTGTGGGAGGGCCTCGTGGCGCAATGGTAGCGCGTCTGACTCCAGATCAGAAGGTTGCATGTTCAAATCACGTCGAGTCAAGCATACTCTTCTTTGATTGCTATGCTTTTGTAAAAATCGGGAATCCTTACTCCTAGACTCAACAACTAGCTCAACAACAAAACAGCTGTGGGAGGGCCTCGTGGCGCAACGGTAGCGCGTCTGACTCCAGATCAGAAGGTTGCGTGTTCAAATCACGTCGGGGTCAAGCATACTCTTCTTTGATTGCTATGCTTTTGTGAAAATCGGGAATCCTTACTCCTAGACTCAACAACTAGCTCAACAACAAAACAGCTGTGGGAGGGCCTCGTGGCGCAACGGTAGTGCGTCTGACTCCAGATCAGAAGGTTGCGTGTTCAAATCACGTCGAGGTCAAGCATACTCTTCTTTGATTGCTATGCTTTTGTGAAAATCGGGAATCCTTACTCCTAGTTTCAACAACTAGCTCAACAACAAAACATCTGTGGGAGGGCCTCGTGGCGAAACGGTAGCGTGTCTGACTCCAGATCAGAAGGTTGCGTGTTCAAATCACGTCGAGGTCAAGCATACTCTTCTTTGATTGCTATGCTTTTGTGAAAATCGGGAATCCTTACTCCTAGACTCAACAACTAGCTCAACAACAAAACAACTGTGTGAGGGCCTCGTGGCGCAGCGGTGGCGTCTGACTCCAGATCAGAAGGTTGCGTGTTCAAATCACGTTTGGGTCAAGCATACTCTTCTTTGATTGATGCTTTTGTGAAAATCAGAATCCTTACTCCTAGACTCAACAACTAGCTCAACAACAAAACAGCTGTGGGAGGGCCTCGTGGCGCAACGGTAGCGCGTCTGACTCCAGATCAGAAGGTTGCGTGTTCAAATCACGTCGTGGTCAAGCAGACTCTTCTTTGATTGATATGCTTTTGTGAAAATCGGGAATCCTTACTCCTAGACTCAACAACTAGCTCAACAACAAAACATCTGTGGGAGGGCCTCGTGGCGCAACGGTAGCGCGTCTGACTCCAGATCAGAAGGTTGCGTGTTCAAATCACGTCGGGGTCAAGCATACTCTTCTTTGATTGCAAGGCTTTTGTGAAAATCAGGAATCCTTACTCCTATACTCGACAAGGATTCCTTACTCCTAGACTCAACAACTAGCTCAACAACAAAACACCTGTTGGGGGCCTCGTGGCGCAACGGTAGCGCGTCTGACTCCAGATCAGAAGGTTGCGTGTTCAAATCACATTTGGGTCAAGCATACTCTTCTTTGATTGCTATGCTTTTGTGAAAATCAGGAATCCTTACTCCTATACTCGACAAGGATTCCTTACTCCTAGACTCAACAACTAGCTCAACAACAAAACAACTGTGGGAGGGCCTGCGTGGCGGTAGCGCATCTGACTCCAGATCAGAAGGTTGCGTGTTCAAATCACGTCGAGGTCAAGCATACTCTTCTTTGATTGCTATGCTTTTGTAAAAATCGGGAATCCTTACTCCTAGACTCAACAACTAGCTCAACAACAAAACAGCTGTGGGAGGGCCTCGTGGCGCAACGGTAGCGCGTCTGACTCCAGATCAGAAGGTTGCGTGTTCAAATCACGTCGGGGTCAAGCATACTCTTCTTTGATTGCTAAGCTTTTGTGAAAATCGGGAATCCTTACTCCTAGTTTCAACAACTAGCTCAACAACAAAACATCTGTGGGAGGGCCTCGTGGCGCAACGGTAGCGCGTCTGACTCCAGATCAGAAGGTTGCGTGTTCAAATCACGTCGGGGTCAAGCATACTCTTCTTTGATTGCAAGGCTTTTGTGAAAATCAGGAATCCTTACTCCTATACTCGACAAGGATTCCTTACTCCTAGACTCAACAACTAGCTCAACAACAAAACACCTGTGAGGGCCTCGTGGCGCAACGGTAGCGCGTCTTACTCCAGATCAGAAGGTTGCGTGTTCAAATCACGTTTGGGTCAAGCATACTCTTCTTTGATTGCTATGCTTTTGTGAAAATCGGGAATCCTTACTCCTAGACTCAAAGACTAGCTCAACAACAAAACAGCTGTGTGAGGGCCTCGTGGCGCAACGGTAGCGCGTCTGACTCCAGATCAGAAGGTTGCGTGTTCAAATCACGTCGAGTCAAGCATACTCTTCTTTGATTGCTATGCTTTTGTGAAAATCGGGAATCCTTACTCCTAGACTCAACAACTAGCTCAACAACAAAACATCTGTGGGAGGGCCTCGTGGCGCAACGGTAGCGCGTCTGACTCCAGATCAGAAGGTTGCGTGTTCAAATCACGTTTGGGTCAAGCATACTCTTCTTTGATTGCTATGCTTTTGTGAAAATCAGGAATCCTTACTCCTATCAACAACTAGCTCAACAACAAAACATCTGTGGGAGGGCCTCGTGGCGCAACGGTAGCGCGTCTGACTCCAGATCAGAAGGTTGCGTGTTCAAATCACGTCGAGGTCAAGCATACTCTTCTTTGATTGCTAAGGCTTTTGTGAAAATCAGGAATCCTTACTCCTATACTCGACAACAACTAGCTCAACAACAAAACACCTGTGGGAGGGCCTCGTGGCGCAACGGTAGCGCGTCTGACTCCAGATCAGAAGGTTGCGTGTTCAAATCACGTCGAGGTCAAGCATACTCTTCTTTGATTGCTATGCTTTTGTGAAAATCGGGAATCCTTACTCCTAGACTCAACAACTAGCTCAACAACAAAACAGCTGTGGGAGGGCCTCGTGGCGCAACGGTAGCGCGTCTGACTCCAGATCAGAAGGTTGCGTGTTCAAATCACGTCGAGGTCAAGCATACTCTTCTTTGATTGCTATGCTTTTGTGAAAATCGGGAATCCTTACTCCTAGACTCAACAACTAGCTCAACAACAAAACAGCTGTGGGAGGGCCTCGTGGCGCAACGGTAGCGTCTGACTCCAGATCAGAAGGTTGCGTGTTCAAATCACGTCGGGGTCAAGCATACTCTTCTTTGATTGCTATGCTTTTGTAAAAATCGGGAATCCTTACTCCTAGACTCAACAACTAGCTCAACAACAAAACAGCTGTGGGAGGGCCTGCGTGGCGCAACGGTAGTGCGTCTGACTCCAGATCAGAAGGTTGCGTGTTCAAATCACGTCGGGGTCAAGCATACTCTTCTTTGATTGCTATGCTTTTGTGAAAATCGGGAATCCTTACTCCTAGACTCAACAACTAGCTCAACAACAAAACATCTGTGGAGGGCCTGCGTGGCGCAACGGTAGCGTCTGACTCCAGATCAGAAGGTTGCGTGTTCAAATCACGTCGGGTCAAGCATACTCTTCTTTGATTGCTATGCTTTTGTGAAAATCGGAATCCTTACTCCTAGACTCAACAACTAGCTCAACAACAAAACAACTGTGGGAGGGCCTGCGTGGCGCAGCGCGCGTCTGACTCCAGATCAGAAGGTTGCGTGTTCAAATCACGTCGGGTCAAGCATACTCTTCTTTGATTGCTATGCTTTTGTGAAAATCGGGAATCCTTACTCCTAGACTCAACAACTAGCTCAACAACAAAACAACTGTGGGAGGGCCTCGTGGCGCAACGGTAGCGCGTCTGACTCCAGATCAGAAGGTTGCGTGTTCAAATCACGTCGTGGTCAAGCATACTCTTCTTTGATTGCTATGCTTTTGTGAAAATCGGGAATCCTTACTCCTAGACTCAACAACTAGCTCAACAACAAAACATCTGTGGGAGGGCCTCGTGGCGCAACGGTAGCGCGTCTGACTCCAGATCAGAAGGTTGCGTGTTCAAATCACGTCGAGTCAAGCATACTCTTCTTTGATTGCTAAGGCTTTTGTGAAAATCAGGAATCCTTACTCCTATACTCAACAACTAGCTCAACAACAAAACACCTGTGGAGGGCCTCGTGGCGCATAGCGGTAGCGCGTCTGACTCCAGATCAGAAGGTTGCGTGTTCAAATCACGTCGGTCAAGCATACTCTTCTTTGATTGCTATGCTTTTGTGAAAATCGGGAATCCTTACTCCTAGACTCAACAACTAGCTCAACAACAAAACAGCTGTGGGAGGGCCTCGTGGCGCAACGGTAGCGCGTCTGACTCCAGATCAGAAGGTTGCGTGTTCAAATCACGTCGAGGTCAAGCATACTCTTCTTTGATTGCTATGCTTTTGTAAAAATCGGGAATCCTTACTCCTAGACTCGACAACTAGCTCAACAACAAAACAGCTGTGGGAGGGCCTGCGTGGCGCAAGCGGTGGCGCTCCAGATCAGAAGGTTGCGTGTTCAAATCACGTCGAGTCAAGCATACTCTTCTTTGATTGCTATGCTTTTGTGAAAATCGGGAATCCTTACTCCTAGACTCAACAACTAGCTCAACAACAAAACATCTGTGGGAGGGCCTCGTGGCGCAACGGTAGCGCGTCTGACTCCAGATCAGAAGGTTGCGTGTTCAAATCACGTCGGGGTCAAGCATACTCTTCTTTGATTGCTATGCTTTTTGAAAATCAGGAATCCCTTACTCCTATACTCGACAAGGGACTCAACAACTAGCTCAACAACAAAACATCTGTGGAGGGCCTGCGTGGCGCAGCGGTAGCGCGTCTGACTCCAGATCAGAAGGTTGCGTGTTCAAATCACGTCGTGGTCAAGCATACTCTTCTTTGATTGCTATGCTTTTGTGAAAATCAGGAATCCTTACTCCTATACTCGACAAGGATTCCTTACTCCTAGACTCAACAACTAGCTCAACAACAAAACATCTGTGGGAGGGCCTCGTGGCGCAACGGTAGCGCGTCTGACTCCAGATCAGAAGGTTGCGTGTTCAAATCACGTTTGGGTCAAGCATACTCTTCTTTGATTGCTATGCTTTTGTGAAAATCGGGAATCCTTACCCCTAGACTCAAAGACTAGCTCAACAACAAAACAGCTGTGTGAGGGCCTCGTGGCGCAACGGTAGCGCGTCTGACTCCAGATCAGAAGGTTGCGTGTTCAAATCACGTCGAGGTCAAGCATACTCTTCTTTGATTGCTATGCTTTTGTGAAAATCGGGAATCCTTACTCCTAGACTCAACAACTAGCTCAACAACAAAACAGCTGTGGGAGGGCCTCGTGGTGCAACGGTAGCGCGTCTGACTCCAGATCAGAAGGTTGCGTGTTCAAATCACGTCGGGTCAAGCATACTGTTCTTTGATTGCTATGCTTTTGTGAAAATCGGGAATCCTTACTCCTAGACTCAACAACTAGCTCAACAACAAAACATCTGTGGGAGGGCCTCGTGGCGCAACGGTAGCGCGTCTGACTCCAGATCAGAAGGTTGCGTGTTCAAATCACGCCGGGTCAAGCATACTCTTTTGATATGCTTTTGTGAAAATCGGGAATCCTTACTCCTAGACTCAACAACTAGCTCAACAACAAACCTCGTGGGGCGCAACGGTAGCGCGCCTGACTCCAGATCAGAAGGTTGCGTGTTCAAATCACGTTTGGGTCAAGCATAATCTTCTTTGATTGCTATGCTTTTGTGAAAATCGGGAATCCTTACCCTAGACTCAACAACTAGCTCAACAACAAAACATCTGTGTGAGGGCCTCGTGGCGCAACGGTAGCGCTGCCTGACTCCAGATCAGAAGGTTGCGTGTTCAAATCACGTCGAGGTCAAGCATACTCTTCTTTGATTGCTATGCTTTTGTGAAAATCGGGAATCCTTACCCTAGACTCAAAGACTAGCTCAACAACAAAACAGCTGTGGAGGGCCTCGTGGTGCAACGGTAGCGCGTCTGACTCCAGATCAGAAGGTTGCGTGTTCAAATCACGTCGGGGTCAAGCATACTGTTCTTTGATTGCTATGCTTTTGTGAAAATCGGGAATCCTTACTCCTAGACTCAACAACTAACTCAACAACAAAACATCTGTGGGAGGGCCTCGTGGCGCAACGGTAGCGCGTCTTACTCCAGATCAGAAGGTTGCATGTTCAAATCACGTCGGGGTCAAGCATACTCTTCTTTGATTGCTAAGCTTTTGTGAAAATCGGGAATCCTTACCCCTAGACTCAAAGACTAGCTCAACAACAAAACAGCTGTGTGAGGGCCTCGTGGCGCAACGGTAGCGCGTCTGACTCCAGATCAGAAGGTTGCGTGTTCAAATCACATTTGGGTCAAGCATACTCTTCTTTGATTGCTATGCTTTTGTGAAAATCAGGAATCCTTACCCTAGACTCAACAACTAGCTCAACAACAAAACAACTGTGGAGGCCTCGTGGCACAACGGTAGCGCGTCTGACTCCAGATCAGAAGGTTGCGTGTTCAAATCACGTCGAGGTCAAGCATACTCTTCTTTGATTGCTATGCTTTTGTAAAATCGAATCCTTACTCCTAGACTCGACAACTAGCTCAACAACAAAACAGCTGTGGAGGGCCTCGTGGCGCAACGGTAGCGCGCCTGACTCCAGATCAGAAGGTTGCGCGGTTCAAATCACGCCGAGGTCAAGCATACTCTTCTTTGATTGCTATGCTTTTGTGAAAATCGGGAATCCTTACCCCTAGACTCAAAGACTAGCTCAACAACAAAACAGCTGTGTGAGGGCCTCGTGGCGCAACGGTAGCGCGTCTGACTCCAGATCAGAAGGTTGCGTGTTCAAATCACGTCGAGGTCAAGCATACTCTTCTTTGATTGCTATGCTTTTGTGAAAATCGGGAATCCTTACCCCTAGACTCAAAGACTAGCTCAACAACAGAACAGCTGTGGGAGGGCCTCGTGGCGCAACGGTAGCGCGCCTGACTCCAGATCAGAAGGTTGCGTGTTCAAATCAGGTGGGGGTCAAGCATACTCTTCTTTTATTGCTAAGCTTTTGTGAAAATCGGGAATCCTTACCCCTAGACTCAAAGACTAGCTCAACAACAAAACATCTGTGGGAGGGCCTCGTGGCGCAACGGTAGCGCGTCTGACTCCAGATCAGAAGGTTGCGTGTTCAAATCACGTCGTGGTCAAGCAGACTCTTCTTTGATTGATATGCTTTTGTGAAAATCGGGAATCCTTACTCCTAGACTCAACAACTAGCTCAACAACAAAACACCTGTGGGGGGCCTCGTGGCGCAACGGTAGCGCGTCTTACTCCAGATCAGAAGGTTGCGTGTTCAAATCACATTTGGGTCAAGCATACTCTTCTTTGATTGCTATGCTTTTGTGAAAATCGGGAATCCTTACTCCTAGACTCAACAACTAGCTCAACAACAAAACAGCTGTGGAGGGCCTCGTGGCACAACGGTAGCGCGTCTGACTCCAGATCAGAAGGTTGCGTGTTCAAATCACGCCGAGGTCAAGCATACTCTTCTTTGATTGCAAGGCTTTGTGAAAATCAGGAATCCTTACTCCTATACTCGACAAGGATTCCTTACTCCTAGACTCAACAACTAGCTCAACAACAAAACACCTGTGGGGGCCTCGTGCGCAACGGTAGCGCGCCTGACTCCAGATCAGAAGGTTGCGTGTTCAAATCACGCGAGGTCAAGCATACTCTTCTTTGATTGCTGTGCTTTTGGGAAAATCGGGAATCCTTACCCTAGACTCAAAGACTAGCTCAACAACAAAACAGCTGTGGAGGGCCTCGTGGCGCAACGGTAGCGCCTGACTCCAGATCAGAAGGTTGCATGTTCAAATCACGTCGAGGTCAAGCATACTCTTCTTTGATTGCTATGCTTTGTAAAATCGGGAATCCTTACTCCTAGACTCAACTAGCTCAACAACAAAACAGCTGTGGAGGGCCTCGTGGCGCAACGGTAGCGCCTGACTCCAGATCAGAAGGTTGCGTGTTCAAATCACGTCGGGTCAAGCATACTCTTCTTTGATTGCTATGCTTTTGTAAAAATCGGGAATCCTTACTCCTAGACTCACAACAACTAGCTCAACAACAAAACAGCTGTGGAGGGCCTCGTGGCGCAACGGTAGCGCCTGACTCCAGATCAGAAGGTTGCGTGTTCAAATCACGCGAGGTCAAGCATACTCTTCTTTGATTGCTAAACTTTTGTGAAAATCGGGAATCCTTACTCCTAGTTTCACAACTAGCTCAACAACAAAACATCTGTGGAGGGCCTCGTGGCAACGGTAGCGTCTGACTCCAGATCAGAAGGTTGCGTGTTCAAATCACGCCGGGTCAAGCATACTCTTCTTTGATTGCTATGCTTTTGTGAAAATCGAATCCTTACTCCTAGTTTCACAACTAGCTCAACAACAAAACAACTGTGTGAGGGCCTCGTGGCGCAACGGTAGCGCCTGACTCCAGATCAGAAGGTTGCGTTCAAATCACGCTGGGTCAAGCATACTCTTCTTTGATTGCTATGCTTTTGTGAAAATCGGGAATCCTTACTCCTAGACTCAACAACTAGCTCAACAACAAACCTGACTAGCTCAACAACAAAACATCTGTGGAGGGCCTCGTGGCGCAACGGTAGCGCGTCTGACTCCAGATCAGAAGGTTGCGTGTTCAAATCACGTCGTGGTCAAGCAGACTCTTCTTTGATTGATATGCTTTTGTGAAAATCGGGAATCCTTACTCCTAGACTCAACAACTAGCTCAACAACAAAACATCTGTGGGAGGGCCTCGTGGCGCAACGGTAGCGTGTCTGACTCCAGATCAGAAGGTTGCGTGTTCAAATCACGTCGGGGTCAAGCATACTCTTCTTTGATTGCAAGGCTTTTGTGAAAATCAGGAATCCTTACTCCTATACTCGACAAGGATTCCTTACTCCTAGACTCAACAACTAGCTCAACAACAAAACACCTGTTGGGGGCCTCGTGGCGCAACGGTAGCGCGTCTTACTCCAGATCAGAAGGTTGCGTGTTCAAATCACATTTGGGTCAAGCATACTCTTCTTTGATTGCTATGCTTTAGGAAAATCAGGAATCCTTACTCCTATACTCGACAAGGATTCCTTACTCCTAGACTCAACAACTAGCTCAACAACAAAACAACTTTGGGAGGGCCTCGTGGCACAACGGTAGCGCATCTGACTCCAGATCAGAAGGTTGCGTGTTCAAATCACGTCGAGGTCAAGCATACTCTTCTTTGATTGCTATGCTTTTGTAAAAATCGGGAATCCTTACTCCTAGACTCAACAACTAGCTCAACAACAAAACAGCTGTGGGAGGGCCTCGTGGCGCAACGGTAGCGCGTCTGACTCCAGATCAGAAGGTTGCGTGTTCAAATCACGTCGGGGTCAAGCATACTCTTCTTTGATTGCTAAGCTTTTGTGAAAATCGGGAATCCTTACTCCTAGTTTCAACAACTAGCTCAACAACAAAACATCTGTGGGAGGGCCTCGTGGCGCAACGGTAGCGCGTCTGACTCCAGATCAGAAGGTTGCGTGTTCAAATCACGTCAAGCATACTCTTCTTTGATTGCTATGCTTTTGTGAAAATCGGGAATCCTTACTCCTAGACTCAACAACTAGCTCAACAACAAAACATCTGTGGGAGGGCCTCGTGGCGCAACGGTAGCGGCCTGACTCCAGATCAGAAGGTTGCGCGGTTCAAATCACGCCGGGTCAAGCATGCTCTTCTTTGATTGCAAGGCTTTTGTGAAAATCAGGAATCCTTACTCCTATACTCGACAAGGATTCCTTACTCCTAGACTCAACAACTAGCTCAACAACAAAACACCTGTGGGGGGCCTCGTGGCGCAACGGTAGCGCGTCTTACTCCAGATCAGAAGGTTGCGTGTTCAAATCACGTTTGGGTCAAGCATAATCTTCTTTGATTGCTAAGCTTTTGTGAAAATCGGGAATCCTTACCCCTAGACTCAAAGACTAGCTCAACAACAAAACAGCTGTGTGAGGGCCTCGTGGCGCAACGGTAGCGCGTCTGACTCCAGATCAGAAGGTTGCGTGTTCAAATCACGTCGAGGTCAAGCATACTCTTCTTTGATTGCTATGCTTTTGTGAAAATCGGGAATCCTTACCCCTAGACTCAAAGACTAGCTCAACAACAAAACAGCTGTGGGAGGGCCTCATGTTGCAACGGTAGCGCGTCTGACTCCACATCAGAAGGTTGCGTGTTCAAATCACGTCGGGGTCAAGCATACTGTTCTTTGATTGCTATGCTTTTGTGAAAATCGGGAATCCTTACTCCTAGACTCAACAACTAACTCAACAACAAAACATCTGTGGGAGGGCCTCGTGGCGCAACGGTAGCGCGTCTTACTCCAGATCAGAAGGTTGCATGTTCAAATCACGTCAGGGTCAAGCATACTCTTCTTTGATTGCTAAGCTTTTGTGAAAATCGGGAATCCTTACCCCTAGACTCAAAGACTAGCTCAACAACAAAACAGCTGTGTGAGGGCCTCGTGGCGCAACGGTAGCGCGTCTGACTCCAGATCAGAAGGTTGCGTGTTCAAATCACATTTGGGTCAAGAATGCTCTTCTTTGATTGCTATGCTTTTGTGAAAATCAGGAATCCTTACTCCTATACTCGACAAGGATTCCTTACTCCTAGACTCAACAACTAGCTCAACAACAAAACAACTGTGGGAGGGCCTCGTGGCACAACGGTAGCGCGTCTGACTCCAGATCAGAAGGTTGCGTGTTCAAATCACGTCGAGGTCAAGCATACTCTTCTTTGATTGCTATGCTTTTGTAAAAATCGGGAATCCTTACTCCTAGACTCGACAACTAGCTCAACAACAAAACAGCTGTGGGAGGGCCTCGTGGCGCAACGGTAGCGCGTCTGACTCCAGATCAGAAGGTTGCGTGTTCAAATCACGTCGAGGTCAAGCATACTCTTCTTTGATTGCTAAGCTTTTGTGAAAATCGGGAATCCTTACCCCTAGACTCAAAGACTAGCTCAACAACAAAACAGCTGTGTGAGGGCCTCGTGGCGCAACGGTAGCGCGTCTGACTCCAGATCAGAAGGTTGCGTGTTCAAATCACGTCGAGGTCAAGCATACTCTTCTTTGATTGCTATGCTTTTGTGAAAATCGGGAATCCTTACCCCTAGACTCAAAGACTAGCTCAACAACAAAACAGCTGTGGGAGGGCCTCGTGGCGCAACGGTATCGCGCCTGACTCCAGATCAGAAGGTTGCGTGTTCAAATCACGTCGGGGTCAAGCATACTCTTCTTTTATTGCTAAGCTTTTGTGAAAATCGGGAATCCTTACTCCTAGTTTCAACAACTAGCTCAACAACAAAACATCTGTGGGAGGGCCTCGTGGCGCAACGGTAGCGCGTCTGACTCCAGATCAGAAGGTTGCGTGTTCAAATCACGTCGTGGTCAAGCAGACTCTTCTTTGATTGATATGCTTTTGTGAAAATCGGGAATCCTTACTCCTAGACTCAACAACTAGCTCAACAACAAAACATCTGTGGGGGGGCCTCGTGGCGCAACGGTAGCTGCCTGACTCCAGATCAGAAGGTTGCGTGTTCAAATCACGCCGTGGTCAAGCAGACTCTTCTTTGATTGATATGCTTTTGTGAAAATCGGGAATCCTTACTCCTAGACTCAACAACTAGCTCAACAACAAAACACCTGTGGGGGGCCTCGTGGCGCAACGGTAGCGCGTCTTACTCCAGATCAGAAGGTTGCGTGTTCAAATCACATTTGGGTCAAGCATACTCTTCTTTGATTGCTATGCTTTAGAAAATCAGGAATCCTTACTCCTATACTCGACAAGGATTCCTTACTCCTAGACTCAACAACTAGCTCAACAACAAACCAGCTGTGTGAGGGCCTCGTGGCGCAATGGTAGCGCGTCTGACTCCAGATCAGAAGGTTGCGTGTTCAAATCACGTCGAGGTCAAGCATACTCTTCTTTGATTGCTAAGCTTTTGTGAAAATCGGGAATCCTTACTCCTAGTTTCAACAACTAGCTCAACAACAAAACATCTGTGGAAAGGCCTCGTCGCGCAACGGTAGCGCGTCTGACTCCAGATCAGAAGGTTGCGTGTTCAAATCACGTCGTGGTCAAGCAGACTCTTCTTTGATTGATATGCTTTTGTGAAAATCGGGAATCCTTACTCCTAGACTCAACAACTAGCTCAACAACAAAACATCTGTGGAAAGGCCTCGTCGCGCAACGGTAGCGGCCTGACTCCAGATCAGAAGGTTGCGTGTTCAAATCACGTCGTGGTCAAGCAGACTCTTCTTTGATTGATATGCTTTTGTGAAAATCGGGAATCCTTACTCCTAGACTCAACAACTAGCTCAACAACAAAACATCTGTGGGAGGGCCTCGTGGCGCAACGGTAGCGCGTCTGACTCCAGATCAGAAGGTTGCGTGTTCAAATCACGTCGGGTCAAGCATACTCTTAATCCTTACTCCTATACTCGAAAATCGGAATTCCTTACTCCTAGACTCAACAACTAGCTCAACAACAAAACACCTGTGGGGGGCCTCGTGGCGCAACGGTAGCGCGTCTGACTCCAGATCAGAAGGTTGCGTGTTCAAATCATTTGGGTCAAGCATACTCTTCTTTGATTGCTATGCTTTTGAGAAAATCAGAATCCTTATGACAAGGATTCCTTACTCCTAGACTCAACAACTAGCTCAACAACAAAACAACTGTGGAGGCCTCGTGGCGCAACGGTAGCGCCTGACTCCAGATCAGAAGGTTGCGTATTCAAATCACGCCGAGGTCAAGCATACTCTTCTTTGATTGCTATGCTTTGTAAAAATCGGGAATCCTTACTCCTAGACTCAACAACTAGCTCAACAACAAAACAGCTGTGGGAGGGCCTCGTGGCGCAACGGTAGCGCGTCTGACTCCAGATCAGAAGGTTGCGTGTTCAAATCACGTCGAGGTCAAGCATACTCTTCTTTGATTGCTAAGCTTTTGTGAAAATCGGGAATCCTTACCCCTAGACTCAAAGACTAGCTCAACAACAAAACATCTGTGGGAGGGCCTCGTGGCGAACGGTAGCGCCTGACTCCAGATCAGAAGGTTATGTTCAAATCACGCCGGGTCAAGCATACTCTTCTTTGATTGCAATGCTTTTGTGAAAATCAGAATCCTTACTCCTATACTTGACAAGGATTCCTTACTCCTAGACTCAACAACTAGCTCAACAACAAAACACCTGTGGGGGGCCTCGTGGCGCAACGGTAGCGCGTCTTACTCCAGATCAGAAGGTTGCGTGTTCAAATCACATTTGGGTCAAGCATACTCTTCTTTGATTGCTATGCTTTTGTGAAAATCAGGAATCCTTACTCCTATACTCGACAAGGATTCCTTACTCCTAGACTCAACAACTAGCTCAACAACAAACCAGCTGTGTGAGGGCCTCGTGGCGCAACGGTAGCGCGTCTGACTCCAGATCAGAAGGTTGCGTGTTCAAATCACGTCGAGGTCAAGCATACTCTTCTTTGATTGCTATGCTTTTGTGAAAATCGGGAATCCTTACCCCTAGACTCAAAGACTAGCTCAACAACAAAACAGCTGTGGGAGGGCCTCGTGGCGCAACGGTAGTGCGTCTGACTCCAGATCAGAAGGTTGCGTGTTCAAATCACGTCGGGGTCAAGCATACTCTTCTTTTATTGCTAAGCTTTTGTGAAAATCGGGAATCCTTACTCCTAGTTTCAACAACTAGCTCAACAACAAAACATCTGTGGAGGGCCTCGGCGCAACGGTAGCGCCTGACTCCAGATCAGAAGGTTGCGTGTTCAAATCACGTCGTGGTCAAGCAGACTCTTCTTTGATTGATATGCTTTTGTGAAAATCGGGAATCCTTACTCCTAGACTCAACAACTAGCTCAACAACAAAACATCTGTGGGAGGGCCTCGTGGCGCAACGGTAGCGCGTCTGACTCCAGATCAGAAGGTTGCGTGTTCAAATCACGTCGTGGTCAAGCAGACTCTTCTTTGATTGATATGCTTTTGTGAAAATCGGGAATCCTTACTCCTAGACTCAACAACTAGCTCAACAACAAAACATCTGTGGGAGGGCCTCGTGGCGCAACGGTAGCGCCTGACTCCAGATCAGAAGGTTGCGTGTTCAAATCACGCCGGGTCAAGCATACTCTTCTTTGATTGCAAAGCTTTTGTGAAAATCAGGAATCCTTACTCCTATACTCGACAAGAATTCCTTACTCCTAGACTCAACAACTAGCTCAACAACAAAACAACTGTGGGAGGGCCTCGTGGCACAACGGTAGCGCCTGACTCCAGATCAGAAGGTTGCGTGGTTCAAATCACGCGAGGTCAAGCATACTCTTCTTTGATTGCTATGCTTTTGTGAAAATCGGGAATCCTTACTCCTAGACTCAACAACTAGCTCAACAACAAAACATCTGTGGAGGGCCTCGTGGCGCAACGGTAGCGCCTGACTCCAGATCAGAAGGTTGCGTGTTCAAATCACGCCGTGGTCAAGCAGACTCTTCTTTGATTGATATGCTTTGTGAAAATCGAATCCTTACTCCTAGACTCAACAACTAGCTCAACAACAAAACACCTGTGGGGGGCCTCGTGGCGCAACGGTAGCGCGTCTTACTACAGATCAGAAGGTTGCGTGTTCAAATCCTATTTGGGTCAAGCATACTCTTCTTTGATTGCTATGCTTTTGTGAAAATCAGGAATCCTTACTCCTATACTCGACAAGAATTCCTTACTCCTAGACTCAACAACTAGCTCAACAACAAAACAACTGTGGGAGGGCCTCGTGGCACAACGGTAGCGCGTCTGACTCCAGATCAGAAGGTTGCGTATTCAAATCACGTCGAGGTCAAGCATACTCTTCTTTGATTGCTATGCTTTTGTAAAAAATCGAATCCTTACTCCTAGACTCAACAACTAGCTCAACAACAAAACAGCTGTGGAGGGCCTCGTGGCGCAACGGTAGCGCGCCTGACTCCAGATCAGAAGGTTGCGTGTTCAAATCACGCCGGGTCAAGCATACTCTTCTTTGATTGCTTGCTTTTGTGAAAATCGAATCCTTACCCCTAGACTCAAAGACTAGCTCAACAACAAAACATCTGTGGAGGGCCTCGTGGCGCAACGGGTAGCTGCCTGACTCCAGATCAGAAGGTTGCGTGTTCAAATCACGCCGTGGTCAAGCAGACTCTTCTTTGATTGATATGCTTTTGTGAAAATCGGGAATCCTTACTCCTAGACTCAACAACTAGCTCAACAACAAAACATCTGTGGGAGGGCCTCGTGGCGCAACGGTAGCGCGTCTGACTCCAGATCAGAAGGTTGCGTGTTCAAATCACGTCGTGGTCAAGCAGACTCTTCTTTGATTGATATGCTTTTGTGAAAATCGGGAATCCTTACTCCTAGACTCAACAACTAGCTCAACAACAAAACAGCTGTGGGAGGGCCTCGTGGCGCAACGGTAGCTTGTCTGACTCCAGATCAGAAGGTTGCGTGTTCAAATCATGTCGGGGTCAAGCATACTCTTCTTTTATTGCTAAGCTTTTGTGAAAATCGGGAATCCTTACTCCTAGTTTCAACAACTAGCTCAACAACAAAACATTTGTAGGAGGGCCTCGTGGCGCAACGGTAGCGCGTCTGACTCCAGATCAGAAGGTTGCGTGTTCAAATCACGTCGTGGTCAAGCAGACTCTTCTTTGATTGATATGCTTTTGTGAAAATCGGGAATCCTTACTCCTAGACTCAACAACTAGCTCAACAACAAAACATCTGTGGGAGGGCCTCGTGGCGCAACGGTAGCGCGTCTGACTCCAGATCAGAAGGTTGCGTGTTCAAATCACGTCGTGGTCAAGCAGACTCTTCTTTGATTGATATGCTTTTGTGAAAATCTGGAATCCTTACTCCTAGACTCAACAACTAGCTCAACAACAAAACATCTGTGGGAGGGCCTCGTGGTGAACGGTAGCGCGTCTGACTCCAGATCAGATGGTTGCGTGTTCAAATCACGTCAAGGTCAAGCATACTCTTCTTTGATTGCAAGGCTTTTGTGAAAATCAGGAATCCTTACTCCTATACTCGACAAGGATTCCTTACTCCTAGACTCAACAACTAGCTCAACAACAAAACACCTGTGGGGGGCCTCGTGGCGCAACGGTAGCGCGTCTTACTCCAGATCAGAAGGTTGCGTGTTCAAATCACATTTGGGTCAAGCATACTCTTCTTTGATTGCTATGCTTTTGTGAAAATCAGGAATCCTTACTCCTATACTCGACAAGGATTCCTTACTCCTAGACTCAACAACTAGCTCAACAACAAAACAACTGTGGGAGGGCCTCGTGGCACAACGGTAGCGCGTCTGACTCCAGATCAGAAGGTTGCGTGTTCAAATCACGCCGAGGTCAAGCATACTCTTCTTTGATTGCTATGCTTTGTAAAATCGGGAATCCTTACTCCTAGACTCGACAACTAGCTCAACAACAAAACAGCTGTGGGAGGGCCTTGTGGCGCAACGGTAGCGCGTCTGACTCCAGATCAGAAGGTTGCGTGTTCAAATCACGTCGAGGTCAAGCATACTCTTCTTTGATTGCTATGCTTTGAAAAATCGGGAATCCTTACTCCTAGACTCGACAACTAGCTCAACAACAAAACAGCTGTGGAGGGCCTCGTGGCGCAACGGTAGCGCGTCTGACTCCAGATCAGAAGGTTGCGTGTTCAAATCACGTCGAGGTCAAGCATACTCTTCTTTGATTGCTATGCTTTTGTGAAAATCGGGAATCCTTACCCCTAGACTCAAAGACTAGCTCAACAACAAAACAGCTGTGGGAGGGCCTCGTGGCGCAACGGTATCGCGCCTGACTCCAGATCAGAAGGTTGCGTGTTCAAATCACGTCGGGGTCAAGCATACTCTTCTTTTATTGCTAAGCTTTTGTGAAAATCGGGAATCCTTACTCCTAGTTTCAACAACTAGCTCAACAACAAAACATCTGTGGGAGGGCCTCGTGGCGCAACGGTAGCGCGTCTGACTCCAGATCAGAAGGTTGGTTCAAATCACGCCGTGGTCAAGCAGACTCTTCTTTGATTGATATGCTTTTGTGAAAATCGGGAATCCTTACTCCTAGACTCAACAACTAGCTCAACAACAAAACATCTGTGGGAGGGCCTCGTGGCGCAACGGTAGCGCGTCTGACTCCAGATCAGAAGGTTGCGTGTTCAAATCACGTCGTGGTCAAGCAGACTCTTCTTTGATTGATATGCTTTTGTGAAAATCGGGAATCCTTACTCCTAGACTCAACAACTAGCTCAACAACAAAACACCTGTGGGGGGCCTCGTGGCGCAACGGTAGCGCGTCTTACTCCAGATCAGAAGGTTGCGTGTTCAAATCACATTTGGGTCAAGCATACTCTTCTTTGATTGCTATGCTTTTGTGAAAATCAGGAATCCTTACTCCTATACTCGACAAGGATTCCTTACTCCTAGACTCAACAACTAGCTCAACAACAAACCAGCTGTGTGAGGGCCTCGTGGCGCAACGGTAGCGCGTCTGACTCCAGATCAGAAGGTTGTTCAAATCACGCGAGGTCAAGCATACTCTTCTTTGATTGCTATGCTTTTGTAAAAATCGGGAATCCTTACTCCTAGACTCAACAACTAGCTCAACAACAAAACAGCTGTGGGAGGGCCTCGTGGCGCAACGGTAGTGCGTCTGACTCCAGATCAGAAGGTTGCGTGTTCAAATCACGTCGGGGTCAAGCATACTCTTCTTTTATTGCTAAGCTTTTGTGAAAATCGGGAATCCTTACTCCTAGTTTCAACAACTAGCTCAACAACAAAACATCTGTGGAAAGGCCTCGTCGCGCAACGGTAGCGCGTCTGACTCCAGATCAGAAGGTTGCGTGTTCAAATCACGTCGTGGTCAAGCAGACTCTTCTTTGATTGATATGCTTTTGTGAAAATCGGGAATCCTTACTCCTAGACTCAACAACTAGCTCAACAACAAAACATCTGTGGGAGGGCCTCGTGGCGCAACGGTAGCGCGTCTGACTCCAGATCAGAAGGTTGCGTGTTCAAATCACGTCGTGGTCAAGCAGACTCTTCTTTGATTGATATGCTTTTGTGAAAATCGAATCCTTACTCCTAGACTCAACAACTAGCTCAACAACAAAACATCTGTGGAGGGCCTCGTGGCGCAACGGTAGCGCCGCCTGACTCCAGATCAGAAGGTTGCGTGTTCAAATCACGCCGGGTCAAGCATACTCTTCTTGATATGCTATGCTTTGTGAAAATCGGGAATCCTTACTCCTAGACTCAACAACTAGCTCAACAACAAAACATCTGTGGGGGGCCTCGTGGCGCAACGGTATTGCGTCTTACTACAGATCAGAAGGTTGCGTGTTCAAATCCTATTTGGGTCAAGCATACTCTTCTTTGATTGCTATGCTTTTTGTGAAAATCAGGAATCCTTACTCCTATACTCGACAAGGATTCCTTACTCCTAGACTCAACAACTAGCTCAACAACAAAACAACTGTGGGAGGGCCTCGTGGCACAACGGTAGCGCGTCTGACTCCAGATCAGAAGGTTGCGTATTCAAATCACGTCGAGGTCAAGCATACTCTTCTTTGATTGCTTTTGAAAAATCGGGAATCCTTACTCCTAGACTCAACAACTAGCTCAACAACAAAAAAGCTGTGGGAGGGCCTCGTGGCGCAACGGTAGCGCGTCTGACTCCAGATCAGAAGGTTGCGTGTTCAAATCACGTCGTGGTCAAGCAGACTCTTCTTTGATTGATATGCTTTTGTGAAAATCGGGAATCCTTACTCCTAGACTCAACAACTAGCTCAACAACAAAACAGCTGTGGGAGGGCCTCGTGGCGCAACGGTAGCTTGTCTGACTCCAGATCAGAAGGTTGCGTGTTCAAATCATGTCGGGGTCAAGCATACTCTTCTTTTATTGCTAAGCTTTTGTGAAAATCGGGAATCCTTACTCCTAGTTTCAACAACTAGCTCAACAACAAAACATTTGTAGGAGGGCCTCGTGGCGCAACGGTAGCGCGTCTGACTCCAGATCAGAAGGTTGCGTGTTTCAAATCACGCCGTGGTCAAGCAGACTCTTCTTTGATTGATATGCTTTTGTGAAAATCGGGAATCCTTACTCCTAGACTCAACAACTAGCTCAACAACAAAACATCTGTGGAGGGCCTCGTGGCAACGGTAGCGCCTGACTCCAGATCAGAAGGTTGCGTGTTCAAATCACGTGGTCAAGCAGACTCTTCTTTGATTGATATGCTTTTGTGAAAATCGAATCCTTACTCCTAGACTCAACAACTAGCTCAACAACAAAACATCTGTGGAGGGCCTCGTGGTGCAACGGTAGCGCCTGACTCCAGATCAGAAGGTTGCGTGTTCAAATCACGTCGGGGTCAAGCATACTCTTCTTTGATTGCAAGGCTTTTGTGAAAATCAGGAATCCTTACTCCTATACTCGACAAGGATTCCTTACTCCTAGACTCAACAACTAGCTCAACAACAAAACCAGCTGTGGAGGGCCTCGTGGCGCAACGGTAGCGCCTGACTCCAGATCAGAAGGTTGCGTGTTCAAATCACGCGAGGTCAAGCATACTCTTCTTTGATTGCTATGCTTTTGTGAAAATCGGGAATCCTTACCCCTAGACTCAACAACTAGCTCAACAACAAAACAGCTGTGGAGGGCCTCGTGGCGCAACGGTAGTGCGCCTGACTCCAGATCAGAAGGTTGCGTGTTCAAATCACGCCGGGTCAAGCATACTCTTCTTTGATTGCTAAGCTTTTGTGAAAATCGGGAATCCTTACTCCTAGTTTCAACAACTAGCTCAACAACAAAACATCTGTAGGAGGGCCTCGTGGCGCAACGGTAGCGCCTGACTCCAGATCAGAAGGTTGCGTTCAAATCACGCCGTGGTCAAGCAGACTCTTCTTTGATTGATATGCTTTTGTGAAAATCGGGAATCCTTACTCCTAGACTCAACAACTAGCTCAACAACAAAACATCTGTGGAGGGCCTCGTGGCGCAACGGTAGCGCTGCCTGACTCCAGATCAGAAGGTTGCGTGTTCAAATCACGCCGTGTCAAGCAGACTCTTCTTTGATTGATATGCTTTTGTGAAAATCGAATCCTTACTCCTAGACTCAACAACTAGCTCAACAACAAAACATCTGTGGAGGGCCTCGTGGCGCAACGGTAGCGCCTGACTCCAGATCAGAAGGTTGCGTGTTCAAATCACGCCGGGTCAAGCATACTCTTCTTTGATTGCAAGGCTTTAGAAAATCAGGAATCCTTACTCCTATACTCGAAAATCGGATTCCTTACTCCTAGACTCAACAACTAGCTCAACAACAAAACATCTGTGGGGGCCTCGTGGCGCAACGGTAGCGCCTGACTCCAGATCAGAAGGTTGCGTGTTCAAATCACGGGGTCAAGCATACTCTTCTTTGATTGCTATGCTTTTGTGAAAATCAGGAATCCTTACTCCTATACTCGACAAGGATTCCTTACTCCTAGACTCAACAACTAGCTCAACAACAAAACAACTGTGGGAGGGCCTCGTGGCGCAACGGTAGCTGCCTGACTCCAGATCAGAAGGTTGCGTGTTCAAATCACGTCGAGGTCAAGCATACTCTTCTTTGATTGCTATGCTTTTGTAAAAATCGGGAATCCTTACTCCTAGACTCAACAACTAGCTCAACAACAAAACAGCTGTGGAGGGCCTCGTGGCGCAACGGTAGCGCGTCTGACTCCAGATCAGAAGGTTGCGTGTTCAAATCACGTCGTGGTCAAGCAGACTCTTCTTTGATTGATATGCTTTTGTGAAAATCGGGAATCCTTACTCCTAGACTCAACAACTAGCTCAACAACAAAACACCTGTGGGGGGCCTCGTGGCGCAACGGTAGCGGCCTGACTCCAGATCAGAAGGTTGCGTGTTCAAATCACGTCGAGGTCAAGCATACTCTTCTTTTATTGCTAAGCTTTTGTGAAAATCGGGAATCCTTACTCCTAGTTTCAACAACTAGCTCAACAACAAAACATTTGTAGGAGGGCCTCGTGGCGCAACGGTAGCGCGTCTGACTCCAGATCAGAAGGTTGCGTGTTCAAATCACGCGGTCAAGCAGACTCTTCTTTGATTGATATGCTTTGTGAAAATCGGAATCCTTACTCCTAGACTCAACAACTAGCTCAACAACAAAACATCTGTGGGAGGGCCTCGTGGCGCAACGGTAGCGCTGGCCTGACTCCAGATCAGAAGGTTGCGTGTTCAAATCACGTCGTGGTCAAGCAGACTCTTCTTTGATTGATATGCTTTTGTGAAAATCGGGAATCCTTACTCCTAGACTCAACAACTAGCTCAACAACAAAACATCTGTGGGAGGGCCTCGTGGCGCAACGGTAGCGGCCTGACTCCAGATCAGAAGGTTGCGTGTTCAAATCACGCCGGGGTCAAGCATACTCTTCTTTGTGAAAACTCGACAAGGAATCCTTACTCCTAGACTCAACAACTAGCTCAACAACAAAACAGCTGTGGAGGGCCTCGTGGCGCAACGGTAGCGCTGGCCTGACTCCAGATCAGAAGGTTGCGTGTTCAAATCACGGGTCAAGCATACTCTTCTTTGATTGATATGCTTTTGTAAAAATCGGGAATCCTTACTCCTAGACTCAACAACTAGCTCAACAACAAAACATCTGTGGAGGGCCTCGTGGCGCAACGGTAGCGCGCCTGACTCCAGATCAGAAGGTTGCGTTCAAATCACGCCGAGGTCAAGCATACTCTTCTTTGATTGCTATGCTTTGTAAAATCGGGAATCCTTACTCCTAGACTCACAACTAGCTCAACAACAAAACAGCTGTGGAGGGCCTTGTGGCGCAACGGTAGCGCCGCCTGACTCCAGATCAGAAGGTTCCGTGTTCAAATCACGCCGAGGTCAAGCATACTCTTCTTTGATTGCTATGCTTTTGTAAAATCGGGAATCCTTACTCCTAGACTCACAACTAGCTCAACAACAAAACAGCTGGGAGGGCCTCGTGGCGCAACGGTAGCGCCTGACTCCAGATCAGAAGGTTGCGTGTTCAAATCACGCCGAGGTCAAGCATACTCTTCTTTGATTGCTATGCTTTTGTGAAAATCGGGAATCCTTACTCCTAGACTCAAAGACTAGCTCAACAACAAAACAGCTGTGGAGGGCCTCGTGGCGCAACGGTAGCGCCTGACTCCAGATCAGAAGGTTGCGTGTTCAAATCACGCCGGGTCAAGCATACTCTTCTTTGATTGCTATGCTTTGTGAAAATCGGGAATCCTTACTCCTAGTTTCAACAACTAGCTCAACAACAAAACATCTGTGGGAGGGCCTCGTGGCGCAACGGTAGCGCGTCTGACTCCAGATCAGAAGGTTGCGTGTTCAAATCACGTGGTCAAGCAGACTCTTCTTTGATTGATATGCTTTTGTGAAAATCGAATCCTTACTCCTAGACTCAACAACTAGCTCAACAACAAAACATCTGTGGAGGGCCTCGTGGCGCAACGGTAGCGCCTGACTCCAGATCAGAAGGTTGCGTGTTCAAATCACGTCGTGGTCAAGCAGACTCTTCTTTGATTGATATGCTTTTGTGAAAATCGGGAATCCTTACTCCTAGACTCAACAACTAGCTCAACAACAAAACATCTGTGGAGGGCCTCGTGGCGCAACGGTAGCGCCTGACTCCAGATCAGAAGGTTATGGTTCAAATCACATTTGGGTCAAGCATACTCTTCTTTGATTGCTATGCTTTTGTGAAAATCAGGAATCCTTACTCCTATACTCGACAAGGATTCCTTACTCCTAGACTCAACAACTAGCTCAACAACAAAACAGCTGTGTGAGGGCCTCGTGGCGCAACGGTAGCGCGTCTGACTCCAGATCAGAAGGTTGCGTGTTCAAATCACGTCGAGGTCAAGCATACTCTTCTTTGATTGCTATGCTTTTGTGAAAATCGGGAATCCTTACTCCTAGACTCAACAACTAGCTCAACAACAAAACAGCTGTGGAGGGCCTCGTGGCGCAACGGTAGTGCGCCTGACTCCAGATCAGAAGGTTGCGTTCAAATCACGTCAAGCATACTCTTCTTTGATTGCAAGGCTTTTGTGAAAATCAGGAATCCTTACTCCTATACTCGACAAGGATTCCTTACTCCTAGACTCAACAACTAGCTCAACAACAAAACACCTGTGGGGGGCCTCGTGGCGCAACGGTAGCGCGTCTTACTACAGATCAGAAGGTTGCGTGTTCAAATCCTATTTGGGTCAAGCATACTCTTCTTTGATTGCTATGCTTTTGTGAAAATCAGGAATCCTTACTCCTATACTCGACAAGGATTCCTTACTCCTAGACTCAACAACTAGCTCAACAACAAAACAACTGTGGGAGGGCCTCGTGGCACAACGGTAGCGCGTCTGACTCCAGATCAGAAGGTTGCGTATTCAAATCACGTCGAGGTCAAGCATACTCTTCTTTGATTGCTATGCTTTTGTAAAAATCGGGAATCCTTACTCCTAGACTCGACAACTAGCTCAACAACAAAAAAGCTGTGGGAGGGCCTCGTGGCGCAACGGTAGCGCGTCTGACTCCAGATCAGAAGGTTGCGTGTTCAAATCACGTCGTGGTCAAGCAGACTCTTCTTTGATTGATATGCTTTTGTGAAAATCGGGAATCCTTACTCCTAGACTCAACAACTAGCTCAACAACAAAACAGCTGTGGAGGGCCTCGTGGCGCAACGGTAGCTTGTCCTGACTCCAGATCAGAAGGTTGCGTGTTCAAATCACGCCGGGTCAAGCATACTCTTCTTTTATTGCTAAGCTTTTGTGAAAATCGGGAATCCTTACTCCTAGTTTCAACAACTAGCTCAACAACAAAACATCTGTGGAGGGCCTCGTGGCGCAACGGTAGCGCCTGACTCCAGATCAGAAGGTTGCGTGTTCAAATCACGTCGTGGTCAAGCATACTCTTCTTTGATTGATATGCTTTTGTGAAAATCGAATCCTTACTCCTAGACTCAACAACTAGCTCAACAACAAAACATCTGTGGAGGGCCTCGTGGCGAACGGTAGCTTGTCTGACTCCAGATCAGAAGGTTGCGGTTCAAATCATGTCGGGTCAAGCATACTCTTCTTTGATTGCTAAGCTTTTGTGAAAATCGAATCCTTACTCCTAGTTTCAACAACTAGCTCAACAACAAAACATCTGTGGAGGGCCTCGTGGCGCAACGGTAGCGGCCTGACTCCAGATCAGAAGGTTGCGTGTTCAAATCACGCCGTGGTCAAGCAGACTCTTCTTTGATTGATATGCTTTGTGAAAATCGGGAATCCTTACTCCTAGACTCAACAACTAGCTCAACAACAAAACATCTGTGGAGGGCCTCGTGGCGCAACGGTAGCGGCCTGACTCCAGATCAGAAGGTTGGCGTGTTCAAATCACGCCGTGGTCAAGCAGACTCTTCTTTGATTGATATGCTTTGTGAAAATCGAATCCTTACTCCTAGACTCAACAACTAGCTCAACAACAAAACATCTGTGGAGGGCCTCGTGGCACAACGGTAGCGCGTCTGACTCCAGATCAGAAGGTTGCGTATTCAAATCACGTCGGGGTCAAGCATACTCTTCTTTGATTGATATACTTTTGTAAAAATCGGGAATCCTTACTCCTAGACTCGACAACTAGCTCAACAACAAAACAGCTGTGGGAGGGCCTCGTGGCGCAACGGTAGCGCGTCTGACTCCAGATCAGAAGTTGGGGGGTTCAAATCACGTCGAGGTCAAGCATACTCTTCTTTGATTGCTATGCTTTTGTAAAAATCAGGAATCCTTACTCCTAGTTTCAACAACTAGCTCAACAACAAAACAGCTGTGGGAGGGCCCCGTGGCGCAACGGTAGCGCGTCTGACTCCAGATCAGAAGGGTGTTCAAATCACGCCGGGTCAAGCATACTCTTCTTTGATTGCAAGGCTTTTGTGAAAATCGAATCCTTACTCTAGACTTTCAACAACTAGCTCAACAACAAAACAGCTGTGGAGGGCCTCGTGGCGCAACGCGCGCCTGACTTCAGATCAGAAGGTTGCGTGTTCAAATCACGGGTCAAGCATACTGTTCTTTGATTGCTATGCTTTTGTGAAAATCGGGAATCCTTACTCCTAGACTCAACAACTAGCTCAACAACAAACAGCTGTGGAGGGCCTCGTGGCGCAACGGTAGCGCGCCTGACTCCAGATCAGAATGTTGCGTGTTCAAATCACGCCGGGTCAAGCATACTTTCTTTGATTGCAAGGCTTTTTAGGAAAATCAGGAATCCTTACTCCTATACTCGACAAGGATTCCTTACTCCTAGACTCAACAACTAGCTCAACAACAAAACAGCTGTGGAGGGCCTCGTGGCGCAACGGTAGCGCGCCTGACTCCAGATCAGAAGGTTGCGTTCAAATCACGCCGGGTCAAGCATACTCTTCTTTGATTGCAAGGCTTTGTGAAAATCAGAATCCTTACTCCTATACTGACAAGGATTCCTTACTCCTAGACTCAACAACTAGCTCAACAACAAAACAACAAACACCTGTGGAGGGCCTCGTGGCGCAACGGTAGCGCGTCTGACTCCAGATCAGAAGGTTGCGTGTTCAAATCACGTCGAGGTCAAGCATACTCTTCTTTGATTGCTATGCTTTGTAAAATCGGGAATCCTTACTCCTAGACTCAACAACTAGCTCAACAACAAAACAGCTGTGGAGGGCCTCGTGGCGCAACGGTAGCGCGTCTGACTCCAGATCAGAAGGTTGCGTGTTCAAATCACGTTGGGTCAAGCATACTCTTCTTTGATTGCTAAGCTTTGTGAAAATCGGGAATCCTTACTCCTAGACTCAACAACTAGCTCAACAACAAAACATCTGTGGGAGGGCCTCGTGGCGCAACGGTAGCGCGTCTGACTCCAGATCAGAAGGTTGCGTGTTCAAATCACGTCGTGGTCAAGCAGACTCTTCTTTGATTGATATGCTTTTGTGAAAATCGGGAATCCTTACTCCTAGACTCAACAACTAGCTCAACAACAAAACATCTGTGGGAGGGCCTCGTGGCGCAACGGTAGCGCGTCCTTCTCCAGATCAGAAGGTTGCGTGTTCAAATCACGTCGGGGTCAAGCATACTCTTCTTTGATTGCAAGGCTTTTGTGAAAATCAGGAATCCTTACTCCTATACTCGAAGAGGATTCCTTACTCCTAGACTCAACAACTAGCTCAACAACAAAACAACTGTGGGAGGGCCTCGTGGCACAACGGTAGCGCGTCTGACTCCAGATCAGAAGGTTGATTCAAATCACGCCGGGTCAAGCATACTCTTCTTTGATTGATATACTTTTGTAAAAATCGAATCCTTACTCCTAGACTCAAACTAGCTCAACAACAAAACAGCTGTGGAGGGCCTCGTGGCGCAACGGTAGCGCGTCTGACTCCAGATCAGAAGTTGGGGGGTTCAAATCACGTCGAGGTCAAGCATACTCTTCTTTGATTGCTATGCTTTTGTAAAAATCAGGAATCCTTACTCCTAGTTTCAACAACTAGCTCAACAACAAAACAGCTGTGGGAGGGCCCCGTGGCGCAACGGTAGCGCGTCTGACTCCAGATCAGAAGGTTGCGTGTTCAAATCACGTCGGGGTCAAGCATACTCTTCTTTGATTGCAAGGCTTTTGTGAAAATCAGGAATCCTTACTCCTATACTCGACAAGGATTCCTTACTCTTAGACTCAACAAGTAGCTCAACAACAAAACAGCTGTGGGAGGGCCTCGTGGCGCAACGGTAGCACGTCTGACTCCAGATCAGAAGGTTGCGTGTTCAAATCACGTCGGGGTCAAGCATACTGTTCTTTGATTGCTATGCTTTTGTGAAAATCGGGAATCCTTACTCCTAGACTCAACAACTAGCTCAACGACAAAACAGCTGTGGGAGGGCCTCGTGGCGCAACGGTAGCGCGTCTGACTCCAGATCAGAAGGTTGCATGTTCAAATCACGTCGGGGTCAAGCATACTTTTCTTTGATTGCAAGGCTTTTGTGAAAATCAGGAATCCTTACTCCTATACTCGACAAGGATTCCTTACTCCTAGACTCAACAACTAGCTCAACAACAAAACAGCTGTGGGAGGGCCTCGTGGCGCAACGGTAGCGCGTCTGACTCCAGATCAGAAGGTTGCGTGTTCAAATCACGTCGGGGTCAAGCATACTCTTTTTGATTGCAAGGCTTTGTGAAAATCAGGAATCCTTACTCCTATACTCGACAAGGATTCCTTACTCCTAGACTCAACAACTAGCTCAACAACAAAACAACAAAACACCTGTGGGGGCCTCGTGAACGGTAGCGCTTGACTCCAGATCAGAAGGTTGCGTGTTCAAATCACGTCGAGGTCAAGCATACTCTTCTATGATTGCTATGCTTTTGTAAAAATCGGGAATCCTTACTCCTAGACTCGACAACTAGCTCAACAACAAAACAGCTGTGGGAGGGCCTCGTGGCGCAACGGTAGCGCGTCTGACTCCAGATCAGAAGGTTGCGTGTTCAAATCACGTTTGGGTCAAGCATACTCTTCTTTGATTGCTAAGCTTTTGTGAAAATCGGGAATCCTTACTCCTAGTTTCAACAACTAGCTCAACAACAAAACATCTGTGGGAGGGCCTCGTGGCGCAACGGTAGCGCGTCTGACTCCAGATCAGAAGGTTGCGTGTTCAAATCACGTCGTGGTCAAGCAGACTCTTCTTTGATTGATATGCTTTTGTGAAAATCGGGAATCCTTACTCCTAGACTCAACAACTAGCTCAACAACAAAACATCTGTGGGAGGGCCTCGTGGCGCAACGGTAGCGCGTCCTTCTCCAGATCAGAAGGTTGCGTGTTCAAATCACGTCGGGGTCAAGCATACTCTTCTTTGATTGCAAGGCTTTTGAAAATCAGAATCCTTACTCCTATACGAAGAGGATTCCTTACTCCTAGACTCAACAACTAGCTCAACAACAAAACAACTGTGGAGGGCCTCGTGGCACAACGGTAGCGGCCTGACTCCAGATCAGAAGGTTGCGATTCAAATCACGCCGGGGTCAAGCATACTCTTCTTTGATTGATATACTTTTAAAAATCGAATCCTTACTCCTAGACTCACAACTAGCTCAACAACAAAACAGCTGTGGAGGGCCTCGTGGCGCAACGGTAGCGCCTGACTCCAGATCAGAAGTTGGGGTTCAAATCACGCCGAGGTCAAGCATACTCTTCTTTGATTGCTATGCTTTTGTAAAAATCAGAATCCTTACTCCTAGTTTCAACAACTAGCTCAACAACAAAACAGCTGTGGAGGGCCTCGTGGCGCAACGGTAGCGCGCCTGACTCCAGATCAGAAGGTTGCGTGTTCAAATCACGCCGGGTCAAGCATACTCTTCTTTGATTGCAAGGCTTTTGTGAAAATCAGGAATCCTTACTCCTATACTCGACAAGGATTCCTTACTCTAGACTCAACAACTAGCTCAACGACAAAACAGCTGTGGAGGGCCTCGTGGCGCAACGGTAGCGCGCCTGACTTCAGATCAGAAGGTTGCGTGTTCAAATCACGCCGGGTCAAGCATACTGTTCTTTGATTGCTATGCTTTTGTGAAAATCGAATCCTTACTCCTAGACTCAACAACTAGCTCAACGACAAAACAGCTGTGGAGGGCCTCGTGGCGCAACGGTAGCGCCTGACTCCAGATCAGAATGTTGCGTGTTCAAATCACGCCGGGTCAAGCATACTCTTCTTTGATTGCAAGGCTTTTGTGAAAATCAGGAATCCTTACTCCTATACTCAAAGGATTCCTTACTCCTAGACTCAACAACTAGCTCAACAACAAAACAACAAAACACCTGTGGGGGCCTCGTGAGCGCTTGACTCCAGATCAGAAGGTTGCTTCAAATCACGTCGAGGTCAAGCATACTCTTCTTTGATTGCTATGCTTTTGTAAAAATCGGGAATCCTTACTCCTAGACTCACAACTAGCTCAACAACAAAACAGCTGTGGAGGGCCTCGTGGCGCAACGGTAGCGCGCCTGACTCCAGATCAGAAGGTTGCGTGGTTCAAATCACGCCGGGTCAAGCATACTCTTCTTTGATTGCTAAGCTTTTGTGAAAATCGGGAATCCTTACTCCTAGTTTCAACAACTAGCTCAACAACAAAACATCTGTGGGAGGGCCTCGTGGCGCAACGGTAGCGCCGCCTGACTCCAGATCAGAAGGTTGCGTGTTCAAATCACGCCGTGGGTCAAGCAGACTCTTCTTTGATTGATATGCTTTTGTGAAAATCGGGAATCCTTACTCCTAGACTCAACAACTAGCTCAACAACAAAACATCTGTGGGAGGGCCTCGTGGCGCAACGGTAGCGCGTCCTTCTCCAGATCAGAAGGTTGCGTGTTCAAATCACGTCGGGGTCAAGCATACTCTTCTTTGATTGCAAGGCTTTTGTGAAAATCAGGAATCCTTACTCCTATACTCGAAGAGGATTCCTTACTCCTAGACTCAACAACAAGCTCAACAACAAAACAACTGTGGGAGGGCCTCGTATATATATATATATATATATATATATATATATATATATACTCTTCTTTGATTGATATACTTTTGTAAAAATCGGGAATCCTTACTCCTAGACTCGACAACTAGCTCAACAACAAAACAGCTGTGGGAGGGCCTCGTGGCGCAACGGTAGCGCGTCTGACTCCAGATCAGAAGTTGGGGGGTTCAAATCACGTCGAGGTCAAGCATACTCTTCTTTGATTGCTATGCTTTTGTAAAAATCAGGAATCCTTACTCCTAGTTTCAACAACTAGCTCAACAACAAAACACCTGTGGAGGGCCTCGTGGCGCAACGGTAGCTGGCCTGACTCCAGATCAGAAGGTTGCGTGTTCAAATCACGCCGGGTCAAGCATACTCTTCTTTGATTGCAAGGCTTTTGTGAAAATCAGGAATCCTTACTCCTATACTCGACAAGGATTCCTTACTCTTAGACTCAACAAGTAGCTCAACAACAAAACAGCTGTGGGAGGGCCTCGTGGCGCAACGGTAGCACGTCTGACTCCAGATCAGAAGGTTGCGTGTTCAAATCACGTCGGGGTCAAGCATACTGTTCTTTGATTGCTATGCTTTTGTGAAAATCGGGAATCCTTACTCCTAGACTCAACAACTAGCTCAACGACAAAACAGCTGTGGGAGGGCCTCGTGGCGCAACGGTAGCGCGCCTGACTCCAGATCAGAAGGTTGCGGTTCAAATCACGCCGGGTCAAGCATACTTTTCTTTGATTGCAAGGCTTTTGTGAAAATCAGGAATCCTTACTCCTATACTCGACAAGGATTCCTTACTCCTAGACTCAACAACTAGCTCAACAACAAAACAGCTGTGGGAGGGCCTCGTGGCGCAACGGTAGCGCCTGACTCCAGATCAGAAGGTTGCGTGTTCAAATCACGTCGGGTCAAGCATACTCTTTTTGATTGCAAGGCTTTAGAAAATCAGGAATCCTTACTCCTATACTCGACAAGGATTCCTTACTCCTAGACTCAACAACTAGCTCAACAACAAAACAACAAAACACCTGTGGGGGCCTCGTAGCGCGTTTGACTCCAGATCAGAAGGTTGCGTGTTCAAATCACGTCGAGGTCAAGCATACTCTTCTATGATTGCTATGCTTTTGTAAAAATCGGGAATCCTTACTCCTAGACTCGACAACTAGCTCAACAACAAAACAGCTGTGGGAGGGCCTCGTGGCGCAACGGTAGCGCGTCTGACTCCAGATCAGAAGGTTGCGTGTTCAAATCACGTTTGGGTCAAGCATACTCTTCTTTGATTGCTAAGCTTTTGTGAAAATCGGGAATCCTTACTCCTAGTTTCAACAACTAGCTCAACAACAAAACATCTGTGGAGGGCCTGTCTCGCATAACAGCGCCTTCCAGACTGTAGCGTTGGCGCAGCAGTTCAAATCACGCCAAGTCAAAGCCATATACTTTGATTGCAAGGCTTTTAGAAAATCAGGAATCCTTACTCCTATACTCAAGAGGATTCCTTACTCCTAGACTCAACAACTAGCTCAACAATATATATATATATATATATATATATATATATATATATATATATATATATATATATATATATATATAAATATATATATATATATATTGATATACTTATATATATATATATATATATATATATATATATCAACAACAAAACAGCTGTGGGAGGGCCTCGTGGCGCAACGGTAGCGCGTCTGACTCCAGATCAGAAGTTGGGGGGTTCAAATCACGTCGAGGTCAAGCATACTCTTCTTTGATTGCTATGCTTTTGTAAAAATCAGGAATCCTTACTCCTAGTTTCAACAACTAGCTCAACAACAAAACAGCTGTGGGAGGGCCCCGTGGCGCAACGGTAGCGCGTCTGACTCCAGATCAGAAGGTTGCGTGTTCAAATCACGTCGGGGTCAAGCATACTCTTCTTTGATTGCAAGGCTTTTGTGAAAATCAGGAATCCTTACTCCTATACTCGACAAGGATTCCTTACTCTTAGACTCAACAACTAGCTCAACGACAAAACAGCTGTGGGAGGGCCTCGTGGCGCAACGGTAGCGCGTCTGACTTCAGATCAGAAGGTTGCGTGTTCAAATCACGTCGGGGTCAAGCATACTGTTCTTTGATTGCTATGCTTTTGTGAAAATCGGGAATCCTTACTCCTAGACTCAACAACTAGCTCAACGACAAAACAGCTGTGGGAGGGCCTCGTGGCGCAACGGTAGCGCGTCTGACTCCAGATCAGAAGGTTGCGTGTTCAAATCAAATCGGGGTCAAGCATACTCTTCTTTGATTGCTATGCTTTTGAGAAAATCGGGAATCCTTACCCCTAGACTCAACAACTAGCTCAACAACAAAACAGCTGTGTGAGGGCCTCGTGGTGCAATGGTAGCGCGTCTGACTCCAGATCAGAAGGTTAGGTTGATAGTAGTTTGATTAACTTGGAGAGAGCATATTGAAAAAATGGTAGGAAGATGTAAGCGTGTAGTGAATGAAATGAGATGTATTTCAGGTCAGGAATGGGGAGCAGATAGATTGGCTTTAAAAACTATATATATATATGATAAGATCTATAATTGATTATGCTAGTTTTAGCGATAAAATGCTTTGTGAAATACTCCTAGAGCAATAATTTAGGAGTCCTAAATTTAGGACTGATACGCCCATTATTTTTAAGAGTTTCTCCTAAATCGGCAAGTTAGGAGCTACTTTTAGCCTTAAGATGTTGAGTCTAGATGTGACATCTGCACAGGTAAATACACACACACACACACACACCTTGCAATCAAAGAAGAGTATGCTTGACCCCGACGTGATTTGAACACGCAACCTTCTGATCTGACCTTCTGTTTTGTTCTTGAGCTAGTTGTTGAGTCTAGGAGTAAGGATACCTAATTTTCACAAAAGCATAGCAATCAAAGAAGAGTATGCTTTGTTATCTATACTGCTAAATATAACTTACTCATCACCATATATTGGACATACAAGATTGAATGGTACATTGCACTTAATAAGTAAGCATCCAACAGGTTTATGTGAGGTATGTGAGGTTAGTGAAACAGTTGAACATGTAATAATGCACTGTAGGAGATATAAGGTTGAAAGGAAAGAGTTAAATAAAATAGGAGTAAAGTTGAGTGTTCAAAATTTATTAAAATCAGATAGGAGTATAATACATTTATTGGTAGAGTATTTGTTAAGCACTGGGTTAAATAAGCATATTTAAAGTGGGTTTTTATTTAATTTATTCAGTTTCTATTTATATATATATATATATATATATATATATATATATATATATATATATATATATATATATATATATATATATATATATATATATATATATATATATATATATATATATATATATATATATATATATATATATATATATATATATATATATATATATATATTTTTTTTTTTTTTTTTTCTGTCATGGGGCTGAGAGTGGACGGAGGAGCTGAACATGCAGCGCCGGATGAAATTTGATGATGTCTCTATGCGGGTAAATAAGAGGAATTTATCTTGGGTATAGGAGGTGTCACTGGTCCATTTCAGCTATAGGTGGCGGTAATGCACATATTTGTTTGCGATCCGCCCTAAAATAGTAATAAGAAGAAGAAGAAGTCGTTCAGACGAAATGCATAATTATGACCTCTTCGGCGCTCCATACAGGTGATGGCAGGTGTGTGTGGGAGGAGCATTCCCGAAAGTTTCGCGCTGAGAAATGACTGTGAATACGCGCTTGGATTCCTTCTCAGAAGTAGTTTAATCTAAAACAGCCCAAAAGACTCTTTTAATCCGATTCAGACCCACTCGATCTCGCCCAAGACGAGTAAAGATCCGCTGCGGTAAGAGAGTAAGAGAGTGAACACCGGCTTCAACTTCCACTCTGATTTATTTCCCCTTTCACAGATGAAGAAAGCGCATTAATATTTATCACCGGTGTGTCAATAAGGACACAACCCCGGACTGTCGCTGATCCAATGGATCCACCTGCTGAAGATCCCACTGGAGAACCCGAGGATCACGTGTTTCATGGATGGGACGTTCCTGTCTTTTCAGAGCAGGATTACTTGGATTTATACACACCCGTCTCTGGTTCAACAGCAGCCGATGAGACGAAAGAGCAGGTGAATGTGGACATGAAGAACGAGGAAGCAGATGTGACACCTGCACAGGTAACACACACACACACACACACACACACACACACGTCTCTGGTTCAACAGCAGCCGATCAGACGAAAGAGCAGGTGAATGTGGACATGAAGAACGAGGAAGCAGATGTGACACCTGCACAGGTAACACACACACACACACACCCGTCTCTGGTTCAACAGCAGCCGATCAGACGAAAGAGCAGGTGAATGTGGACATGAAGAACGAGGAAGCAGATGTGACACCTGCACAGGTACACACACACACACACACACACACACACACACACACACGCGTCTCTGGTTCAACAACAGCCGATGAGAGAAAAGAGCAGGTGAATGTGGACATGAAGAACGAGGAAGCAGATGTGACACCTACACACACACACACACACACACACACACACACACACACACACACCGTCTCTGGTTCAACAGCAGCCGATCAGACGAAAGAGCAGGTGATTGTGGACCTGAAGAACGAGGAAGCAGATGTGACATCTGCACAGGTAACACACACGCACTAACACACACACACACACACACACACACACACACACACACACACACACACACACACATATACATATACACACACACATTTTACATCAAACAAACAGTAGGCCTGAATGATTAGAATAAAGCACAGTATCTGCTCCTGACTGTAAAGTTAGGTGGGGCAGATTCTGGGTCATAGTTCTAGTGTAAGATATAGATATCTTTTTATTAATTTGTATCTATGTTGCAATTTTTTAAGATTTATTTAGTACCAAATCTCACAAAAAGTACAAAATAACAGTAATAATAACAGCCACAAAATAACATGGATGAATAACTATACACACAGGGGTACGGGAATCAAATCCATACCTCTAATTACAAAATAAATGCAAAGTTCCTTAAAAGGGATAACACCTCAGTCTAAAGTCTGAGTGATTTCAGACACTCACAGAACTCAAACTTAAATTGTATGTTTTGCCCTTTGACGTTTATGAATGTGACATTTCTTTAACAAATTAAGAACAAAACAAATGTTCTTTTCTAAAGGCTTGTCGTAAAAAAATGAAATGTGTTCGTTCTCCAGAGTAAAGTCAGTTCCAGAAATCTCCTTAAAAAGACCTTAAAATAATAATTAAGTACAAATGAAAAAAAAAAAAAAAGATGACAGATCATCTCATCATTCAAATAACAGAACACACATTTCAAACATAAGCTAATATGTAAAAATATTTACACATTACGAGTTAACAATGGATCGCTTCAGTTTCTATAGAGGTCCATGTTTTCAGAAATGTGCAGAAAGAAAGATTTCAGAATGGCCACCAGGTGTGATCAAGAGAAGGCGTTCTGTGCTCATCATCATGTGGGGATTCATTGTGCGATAGAGGTTAGTAGACTTGTTTCCGCAGTGTTCATATCCCGATCGCTCTCATGTTTGCAGGACTCTTGGATCATCGAGTTAGTGGATTCAGCTCAAGGCAGCAACAGCAGAACGGCTTCGCTCTGCATCTCAACATCACAGTAAGAAGCACCAGTCCTGTACCCGCAGGTCATCCACGTGTAGATTATTCCTTCAGACGTTGTTTAGTAGGCACGGCGGCTTTCGTAAAGCTCCACTATGAGTAACTGTAATGCTGTTTTGTCAGGCTGGTCTCAGCCCCTGGCCTGAGTGGTGGCGAGCTCAGCGGGGGGGTGGTGTGGGGCCGTGTGGCCCCGGTGCATGCCTCTCTCCTGGAGCCCGCTGAGCTGCTCTTCAGTGTGTCCGTGCCGTGGCTGTCTGCGCAGCTGCCGTACCGATGGAGACGTAAGTGCTGCACACACTCACTCTTACATTAGCGCTGGAGCTTTTAGGACAGTTGGACGAACATTCGCATTGTGTTGTTAGTAAGCAGCACAGCGCAGGAGCTGATGGAGGCGGTTCTGCAGGCCCTGGATCATTCCTCCACAGCCGGTCAGTACCTGATGAAACTCTGTGACTCAGAGGAGTTTCTCAGAAGGTAAACCCTCCCGTCCTGCCAGCACGTCATGGGTCTGATGTTCTCTCTGCTGTTGTTCTGACTGCTTGTTTTGCCTTGTCCAGTGATGAAACCTTGGGATTATATGAACGGATCCAGGTGTACCATAAGTTTGCTTCCGATGTTCCTGTGAGGATGGTGCTCCGGGACGCCGTCGACAAAACCCTGGCGCGAGATGTATGACATTTAATAACAGACGTCCGAACAATGTCTCATTTGAAGAAGGTCATATTGTTATGAGATTGCATGTTTCCGTAGGAGGACGACAGGCAGATGTTTCACTTTAATCAAGTCCTCGCTTCTGCTTGTGCATTCCACACAATAAGGTTTGCGTCTGTACTATGAAAGCATAAAGCTGACAAAATTACATTTGAACTGAAATCTATCAATGTACGGTATTCCTGTATCTTAATGTACCTTTCCCACTCCTCTGCCTGCAACATTTGGTGCATTTTATTCTTAAATTGAAACATCACTTTATATATAATGTCATGATTTGCAAAAGACATGAACTGCATTTCCTAACCAACACTGAATTAATTGTGAAGTATTAATGAACAGGCCATTTCTAAATAATTTTGCTGCCCTTATTGCATTTGCAAAGGAAAAGCATCAATTTTATTTGCACATTAATGCATTTAAAATAATTACAAATATATGTAAAAAATATATATATATATATGTAACTTCATTTTGCTCCAAATGTTGCATAAACACTGCAAAAAAATGCTTTTCTTATTTAGTATTTTAATCTTGTTTCCAGTCTAAATATCTAATAATTCTTAAATCAAGATGAGCACAATGACATAATTCTTCTTGTTTTCTGGAAAATAAAATCAAAATGAAGTGAGTTTTTGTTTAAAACAAACAGAATGATCTGCCAGTGGGGTGAGAGAAATAATCCTGCTTCTGTTGCAGACACGATATAATGACCCCAAGCAAAACTCACTTCATTTTGATGTCATTTTACTCATCTGGTGAAATAATTTAACAACACGCCTGTGCACATACACATACATCACTGCACAGTACAAACACACGCCTGCACAACACACGCCTGCACACACACAACACACGCCTGCACAACACAACACACGCCTGCACAACACACATACATTTTGGGATATTAATTTACTCGATGTCGTCTGAAGCTGTACATTGGAATTCAGCCTGTTTAGTGTGGTGTGAGCGCCAACAGAGAGAGCGCGGCTGCACACAACACAACACACGCACAAACACATAGCACGCCTTGGAGGAGGCCGCCTGGCGGCACAACACATCACATGGTACGCAAACACAACACACTGTTACTACCACAACACGGGCCCTCCAGGAATCAGTACAATATCTGCACAACATAACACAGCCGGCACACGCACGTGCACGTGAAATACACAATACATGCGCTACAACATACAACACACTGCAACGAACACACAGTATTACAATGCCTGCACAACACACAACACACGCTAGTCACTCACAAATACACGCCTGCACAACACTCACACGTGTACAACACTTTTGAGCGTTCAACACACGCTGCACAACACACACGCTGCACAACACACGCTGCACAACACACGCTGCACACACGCTGGCACAACACAACACAGCTGCACAATACACCTCGCTGCACAACACAACACACGCTCTTGCACTGAGGCCTGCATACAACACAACACACGCTCTGCACAAATACACCACGGCCTGGGACTAGCTGCACAACACAACACACGCCTGACGCCGCTTGGTCACAACACACGCTGTACAACACAACACACGCCTGCACAACACAACACACGCTACAACACACGCTGCACAATACAACATACGCCTGCACAACACACGCTGCACAACACAACACACGCTGCACAATACACAACACACGCCTGCACAACACAACACACGCCTGCACAACACAACACACGCCTGCACAACACAACACACGCCTGCACAACACAACACACGCCTGCACAACACAACACACGCCTGCACAACACACGCCTGCACAACACAACACACGCCTGCACAACACAACACCTGCACAACACAACACGCCTGCACAACACAACACACGCCTGCACAACACACGCCTGCAACACAACACACGCCTGCACAACACAACACACGCCTGCACAACACAACACACGCCTGCACAACACAACACACGCCTGCACAACACACGCCTGCACAACACACGCCTGCACAACACAACACACGCCTGCACAACACAACACACGCCTGCACAACACAACACACGCCTGCACAACACAACACACGCCTGCACAACACACGCCTGCACAACACAACACACGCCTGCACACAACACACGCCTGCACAACACAACACACGCCTGCACAACACAACACACGCCTGCACAACACAACACACGCCTGCACAACACAACAACACACGCCTGCACAACACAACACACGCCTGCACAACACAACACACGCCTGCACAACACAACACACGCCTGCACAACACAACACACGCCTGCACAACACAACACACGCCTGCACAACACACGCCTGCACAACACACGCCTGCACAACACAACACACGCCTGCACAACACACGCCTGCACAACACAACACACGCCTGCACAACACAACACGCCTGCACAACACAACACACGCCTGCACAACACAACACACGCCTGCACAACACAACACACGCCTGCACAACACACGCCTGCACAACACAACACACGCCTGCACAACACACGCCTGCACAACACACGCCTGCACAACACAACACACGCCTGCACAACACACGCCTGCACAACACACGCCTGCACAACACACGCCTGCACAACACAACACACTGCACAACACACGCCTGCACAACACAACACACGCCTGCACAACACAACACACGCCTGCACAACACAACACACGCCTGCACAACACACGCCTTGCACAACACAACACACGCCTGCACAACACAACACACGCCTGCACAACACAACACACGCCTGCACAACACAACACACGCCTGCACAACACAACACACGCCTGCACAACACACGCCTGCACAACACAACACACGCCTGCACAACACAACACACGCCTGCACAACACAACACACGCCTGCACAATACACAACACACGCCTGCACAACACACGCCTGCACAACACACGCCTGCACAACACAACACACGCCTGCACAAATACAACACACGCCTGCACAACACAACACACGCCTGCACAACACAACACACGCCTGCACAACACAACACACGCCTGCACAACACAACACACGCCTGCACAACACACGCCTGCACAACACAAACACGCCTGCACAACACACGCCTGCACAACACACACCTGCACACAACACAACACACGCCTGCACAACACACGCCTGCACAACACACGCCTGCACAACACACGCCTGCACAACACAACACACGCCTGCACAACACAACACACGCCTGCACAACACACACACCTGCACAACACAACACACGCCTGCAGAACACACGCCTGCACAACACAACACACGCCTGCACAACACACGCCTGCAGAACACACGCCTGCACAACACAACACACGCCTGCACAACACAACACACGCCTGCACAACACAACACACGCCTGCACAACACACGCCTGCACAACACACGCCTGCACAACACACACACCTGCACAACACAACACACGCCTGCAGAACACAACACAACACAACACGCCTGCAACACAACACACGCCTGCACAACACAACACACGCCTGCACAACACAACACACGCCTGCACAACACGCCTGCACAACACACACGCCTGCAACACAACACACGCCTGCACAACACACGCCTGCACAACACAACACACGCCTGCACAACACAACACACGCCTGCACAACACACAACACACGCCTGCACAACAACAACACGCCTGCACAACACACACGCCTGCACAACACAACACACGCCTGCACAACACAACACACGCCTGCAACACAACACACGCCTGCACAACACAACACACGCCTGCACACAACACACGCCTGCACACAACACACGCCTGCAAACAACACACGCCTGCACAACACACGCGCACAACACACGCCTGCACAACACACGCCTGCACAACAACACAACACACGCCTGCACAACACAACACACGCCTGCACAACACAACACACGCCTGCACAACACACTGCACAACACACGCCTGCACAACACAACACACGCCTGCACACAACACACGCCTGCACAACACACGCCTGCACAACACACGCCTGCACAACACACGCCTGCACAACACACACCTGCACAACACACACCTGCACACAACACAACACACGCCTGCACAACACAACACACGCCTGCACAACACACCCAAAGTCTCACGCAAATGAGTTGATAAAACTTGCTTTGTAGACGCAACTTGTGTACATGTCACCAGAAACCCTGAGTAATGGGAACTCAGTAACCACACATTACCCAGTAAAATAAAGTCTGTGTTCACATTACTAGAAAAATATGTGGAAAAGGATTGCCTTAAATTTCTCAAGAAAGTTTTACTCAAGATTGTAAGTTGTTAATACAAACAACAAATGTTGGGACAACAATGCATTGATTTAAACTGCAACACGGCTCAAACTCAACGGAATGAACTTAAATGAATAAAACATAACTTCACCTCAGATCAGCAATAACTAATGTAAGCCTCACTGCAGGAGGAATGATGGTCTCATTAGTGAATGACGTATGCTGTGTGTTCCAGTTACGATCACCTCAGCGTGAGCTGCGCTCTCACTCAGTGCGGCAGGAATCTGACCGAGCCGGTGCGGTCAGAGAACATCAGCACATCACTGCAGCTGCACGGCCAGATCCACTGCAGCCGCCTGTAAGAGCTGCCACTCCTCAACGCCTCCAGAGCTTTCCTCCCGCAAACAACACCCACAATATTCCTCATTATAATAATTCATGTGCAGAATAAAGGGGCGGGGCATTTCCCAAACACCAATCACGACACACCGCTCCAGCCGACCAATCAGAGCACAGTGTGCTGTTCAGAGGTGTATTCAGTATATGTACTTTATCAGTGTTCTTCTTTGGAAAACTTTTACTTCACAACCTTGAATATCATTTAATACTTAATTACATTAAAATGTAGTATTAATTATGTAGTATACTTTTACTCAAGTAATTAAAATTTTACTTGAGTACAAGAAAGAAAGTATTATATTTTTAATGTAATTAAGTATTCAAGGTAATAAAAAAAAACTTTTATTTATGAAATCTAGTGCAGTAAGATGTATGACATTATACATTTGGGATGCTTTGGGATGTAATGAATTAAAAGTTTCCCAATGAAAAACACTGATAAAAAATGTACTGGAGTAGAAATACTTAAGAACTGTGCAGAAGGCGGGGCTTCATAGAGACAGGAACTAACCAGAGCGTTACTGACAGACTGGGAAGAGAGGAGCCGCAATAATGGAGAATATGAGGAATAATCAACACTCCAGCAGGAAAACCTGCTCTAGTAGAGCCAGAGACAACAGCAGGAGTTTTAATAAGTGTAATAGGTTCTTTTTTAATATTATAGCAGAAAGACTTTTAATTTACGTCTTCTTTCAGTAAATGATGTGCTGTGAACTCTTATAATGCTCAAAATGAAGTGTAACGTTAAGGGTGAGATTATTCATGAAAGGACAGGATACTGTGTGTGTGTGTGTGTGTGTGTGAGAGAGAGAGTGTGAGAGAGTGTGAGAGAGAGAGTGTGAGACGGGTAGGTTTAGGGACAGGGGCAGTGTGTGTGTGTGTGTGATGGGTAGGTTTAGGGGCAGTGTGTGTGTGTGTGTGATGGGTAGGTTTAGGGACAGTGTGTGTGTGTGTGTGTGTGTGTGTGTGTGTGTGTGTGTGTGTGATGGGTAGGGGGATAGAAAATACGGTTTGTACAGTATAAAATGCATTACGCCTATGGAATGTCCCCACATTTCACAAAAACAAACGTGTGTGTGTGTGTGTGCGTGTTTCAGGCTGGTGTTTCCTGTTCCAGTTAGAGAGCTGCCGTATGAATCAATGTTGACTTTCCATCTATTGGGCTCGAAGCAGGCCAAAACCCCGGA
>CM040918.1:40772553-40795053 GCA_023029165.1 Gobiocypris rarus | reverse complement strand
AGTGAGTGTGGTGAGTGAGTGTGAGTGTGAGTGTGAGTGTGAGTGGTGGGAGTGTGAGTGTGAGTGTGAGTGGGTGGTGAGTGGTGAGTGGTGAGTGTGAGTGAGTGTGTGGTGAGTTCGGTGAGTGAGTGTGAGTGTGAGTGTGGTGAGTGTGTGTGTGTGTGTGGTGAGTGAGTGTGAGTGAGTGTGAGTGTGAGGTGGGTGAGTGGTGGTGGGTGGTGGTGAGTGGTGGTGGTGGTGAGTGAGTGGTGGTGGTGAGTGGTGAGTGGTGGTGGTGAGTGGTGGTGGTGGTGAGTGGTGAGTGAGTGAGTGAGTGAGTGAGTGAGTGTGAGAGAGTGTGAGAGTGTGAGAGAGTGAGAGTGAGAGTGTGAGTGTGAGAGTGTGAGAGTGTGAGAGTGTGAGAGTGTGTGAGTGTGAGTGTGAGTGTGAGTGAGTGTGAGTGAGTGTGTGTGTGAGCTGCAGAAGAGAATCACACACGTGTCTCAGAAACACTGCCTGTCACTGTGAGTACCAGATCTGAGTGTGTGTGGGTGTGTGTGTGTGTGAGTGTGTGTGAGTGTGTGTGTGTGTGTGTGTGAGTGTGTGTGAGTGTGTGTGAGTGTGTGTGTGAGTGCGTGAGTGTGTGAGAGTGCGTGAGTGCGTGAGTGCGTGAGTGCGTGAGTGTGTGAGTGTGTGAGTGTGTGAGTGTGTGAGTGTGTGAGTGTGAGTGTGAGTGTGAGTGTGAGTGTGAGTGTGAGTGTGTGTGTGGGCATGTTTTCGTGAAATATCAGGACACAAATGTGTATAATGACATGGGTATGACACAGGTATTACAAAAAGAGGGTGAAATATGAGGACGTTCCCCATGTCCTCACTTTTCAAAATGCTTATAAATCACACAGGATGAGTTTTTTTTCACAGAAAGTAAACTGTGCAGTCTCCTGTGATGGGTAGTGTGTGTGTGTGTGTGTGTGTGTGTGTGTGTGTGTGTGTGTGTGTGTGTGTGTGTGTGTGTGTGTGTGTGTGTGTGTGTGTGTGTGTGTGTGATGGGTAGGTTTAGGGGCAGTGTAGGGGGATAGAAAATATGGTTTGTACAGTATAAAATGCATTACGCCTATGGAATGTCCCCACATTTCACAAAAACAAACATGTGTGTGTGTGCGTATACATGTGTGTGTGTGTGTGTGCGTATACATGTGTGAGTGTGAGTGTGAGTGTGAGTGTGAGTGTGAGTGTGAGTGTGAGTGTGTGTGTGTGTGTGTGTGTGTGTGTGTGTGTGTGTGTGTTTGAGTGTGTGAGAGAGTGTGAGAGAGTGTGAGAGAGTGTGAGAGAGTGTGAGAGAGTGTGAGAGAGTGTGTGAGAGTGTGTGAGAGTGTGTGTGTGAGTGTGAGTGAGAAGCTGGTTGATGTGGACACTGATGTCACTTCCTCTGTTAAACGCCCTGCAGCATGACTGAAAACGAGAAGGCCTTCCTGTGGAGCCGGCGGTGTGTGTGCAGCGAGAGGAGCTCGTTCCTGCACCTGGTGGTGGGCAGCGCGCCGCAGTGGAGGCCGCAGGACGTGCCGGAGATCTACGGGGTCCTGCAGCGCTGGGGGCCCGTGAGCTGTGAGGAAGCCCTGTTCCTCCTGAGCCATGAGTACGTGCTCCAGCGCTTCAGTGGGGGAAGAGAAGGGTCAGCGGGTCGTCTCAGTGATGTGTTGATGTTTCAGGTTTCATGACCAGTACGTGCGGTCAGTGGCTGTGCAGTGTTTTCAGCAGATGTGTGACAGTCAGCTGGAGGAGTTTCTGCCGCAGCTGGTGCAGGTGAGACGCCACACACACCTTCCTGATCTGCACACACACACACACACAGCACTTCCTCTTCTGTTACTGTGTCGCCTCTCACACGCCCTGCACTGATGCTGCACACGCTTGTTCTGTGTAAGTCTGTATGTGAGAAATGCATCTTTAATCTGCGCAGTTCTGTGATCCTGTCACATGATTGTCAACTATAAACACAATCTGTGTTATTGCTCGGACAGTTAATAAATCTAATTTAAAAATAGGAAAATAATATCCTATAATATCCGTGTGTCGCCAGGCGCTGAAGATGGAGTGGGCCGCTGACGGGCCGCTGCTGACTCTTCTGCTGACCCGATCTCTGCGCTGCATCCGTGTGGCTCAGCAGCTCTACTGGTGCGGGATACAGGACACACATCATACTTACAGTTCATTACCTACGGCTTCCCACTTTTGTACAGTACTGAAAGGAATTATTAAGCCATAGCCTGTTAGCTCTCAGGGCCCTATCGTACTGATCTGAGCTCAGGGCGCAGGTGCTCTCGTGTCCGAATCCACTTTTGCTAGTTTAACGACGGGAGAAACGGTCTGCGCTCCGGCTCATGGTCCAGAAGGGTCGTCCCTCGTCTCTTAATGAGTCATGGGTGTGTTTAACGAGCAATAAACCAATCAGAGCTCATCTCCCTTTCCCTTTAAAAGCCAGTTGTGCTCCACCCTGTGCGTGTGTGTCTGTCTATCTGTCTGTCTGTTTGTGTGTGTGTGTCTGTCTGTCTGTCTGTTTGTGTCTGTGTGTGTGTGTGTGTGTGTGTGTGTGTCTGTCTGTCTATCTGTGTGAGTGTGTCTGTGTGTCTGTGTGTGTGTGTGTGTGTGTGTGTCTCTGTGTGTCTCTGTGTGTGTCTCTGTGTCTGTCTGTGTGTCTGTGTGTCTGTGTCTGTGTCTGTGTCTGTGTCTGTGTCTGTGTGTGTGTGTGTCTGTGTCTGTCTGTGTCTGTTTGTGTGTCTGTGTGTGTGTGTGTGTGTGTGTGTGTGTCTGTGTGTCTGTGTGTGTGTGTGTGTGTGTGTGTCTGTGTGTGTGTGTCTGTCTGTGTCTGTGTGTGTGTGTGTGTCTGTGTGTCTGTGTGTCTGTGTGTCTGTGTGTCTGTGTGTCTGTGTGTGTGTGTGTCTGTGTGTCTGTGTGTCTGTGTGTGTGTCTGTGTGTGTCTGTGTGTGTGTGTGTGTGTCTGTGTGTGTGTGTGTCTGTCTGTGTCTGTCTGTGTCTGTCTGTGTGTCTGTGTGTGAGTGCGTGCTGTTGTGTGTCCCTGTGTGTGTAATGATCAGTGTGTGTGTGTGTGTGTGTGCAGGCTGCTGGTGGACGCTCTGGAGGACTGGCTCTATAAGAGCTGGATGGGGAAGGTCCTGTCTGCGCTGAAGCACTGCTGTGGACGTGCGCTGAGACTGGAGCTGCAGCGGGAGAGCCGGCTGATGGATCTGCTCTCACATGTGGCTCAGAGAATCCGCACCGCTGACAGAAACAAGAGAAAGGTCTGATGAGCGCTGGAACAGACACAAGCTTTAAAGGATTAGCTCACTTTAAAATGAAAACTACCCCATAAGTGACTTTCTTCTTTCTGATGAACACAGGCGGAGTTATTAATAAATATCCTGAAGCTTCCAAGCTTTATAATGGCAGTGACGGGGATCCACTGAGTTTAAAGCTCAAAAAAGTGCATCCATCCATTATAAATGTACTCCACACAGAGTTTTGCAAGGAAAATATCCATATTTAAAACTTACAGTGAAATATCTTACATCCCCCAGACTTCCTTCCGTATTATTCACACTCGCAAGCCCCGTCACTGCCATTATAAAGCTTGGAAACATCAGGATATTTATTAATAACTCCGAAAGAGGAAAGTCATATACACCTAGGCTTGAGTGAGTACTTTTCATTTTAAAGTGAGCTAATCCTTTGACCTCCAAATACACATCCATGTTAGTTCTGAAATGTGTTCGTACAGGACGTGTTTCTCAGGGAGCGATGGAAGATTGCCGGCTTCTTTGCCGATGGGCTGTCCTGCAGGCTTCCCTTAGACCCGGCGGTTGAGGTCAAAGGTGTGAATGTGAAGGTAAATTCAGTAAATACATTAGTGATGAGGAATAGACAGATGCCTTCGGCATGAACAGAGTAAGAATATGAAACCCTGTGCACGTGTTCTGTCTTTTGCTGAATGTAATCAGTCAATAATCCTGATAATAATCACTGAGGAAAGTTTGTTTATAACTTTGAGAACGTTCCCTGTTATCCGAGTTAATACGTGGACGTGACCTGGAGAGAGGGAGGATCGGACTGTTGTAGACGGCTGTAACTAATCAGCAGTCGATGTACAGTCGTTACTGAACTACAAGATCCGTGTTTTCACTTCCAAGAGCTTGAGTTTGAGTGCATTTGATATTTAAACACAGAGGAGCTGGACATGAGAACTGCGTCCGGCTGAGACTGGCAGAACACACTTGCGTTGCGTCAGGAGTCACATTGATCCGGGTGTGTGGTTGGGCATTTGGAGTTTGTTTTTGTGTGTATGAGAATCATAAGAAACCCTTTGTGTCTCTCAGGCCTTTAAGGTTTATAATTCAAACGCAGCCCCTGTGGAAGTGTCCTTCATCACCGTCGACCCACTGGGGAGGAACTACAGCGTCATCTGCAAGGTATGGAGCTCTTTCAGCCGTTACAGGGAGTGTCAGACCTCACTGAGTGGATTGTTTCTGTTGTTTGGGTCAGACCGGAGATAACCTGCGGCAGGACATGCTGGTGCTGCAGATCGTGCGTCTTCTGGACCGCATGTGGAGGCAGGAGGGTCTGGACATGCGCATGCTCACGTATAGATGCGTTTCTACTGGGAGAGATCGAGGTCAGTCTGAGCCGCTATAATCACACAGATTTATCACATCATTTATCAGAGTATGGCATTAGTACTTTAGAGGCGTAAACCTGACTGAATCTGACAAACAGACTGCATCTCTTTCACTCGTTGGCTGCAGATTCACACGCACTCTGGTTTTTTGCAATGATTTAAATATCAACAGTGTCTAGTAATCATGCATGGTCTCTTTCTGTCACTGCTTTAAGTGATAAGAATGGAAAAGTCTGCGAGAGTGCGAGTCTGGGAGTCTGGGAGTGTGGGAGTCTGAGGGTGCGGGAGCCTGAGGGTGCGGGAGCCTGAGGGTGCGGGAGCCTGAGGGTGCGGGAGCCTGAGGGTGCGGGAGCCTGAGGGTGCGGGAGCCTGAGGGTGCGGGAGCCTGCGGGTGCGGGAGCCTGCGGGTGCGGGAGCCTGAGGTGCGGGAGCCTGAGGTGCGGGAGCCTGAGGTGCGGGAGCCTGAGGTGCGGGAGCCAGAGGGTGCGGGAGCCAGAGGGTGCGGGAGCCAGAGGGTGCGGGAGCCAGAGGGTGCGGGAGCCAGAGGTGCGGGAGCCTGAGGTGCGGGAGCCTGAGGTGCGGGAGCCTGAGGGTGCGGGAGCCTGCGGGTGCGGGAGCCTGAGGTGCGGGAGCCTGAGGGTGCGGGAGCCTGAGGTGCGGGAGCCTGAGGTGCGGGAGCCTGAGGGTGCGGGAGCCTGAGGTGCGGGAGCCTGAGGTGCGGGAGCCTGAGGGTGCGGGAGCCTGAGGGTGCGGGAGCCAGAGGTGCGGGAGCCAGAGGGTGCGGGAGCCAGAGGGTGCGGGAGCCAGAGGTGCGGGAGCCAGAGGGTGCGGGAGCCTGAGGTGCGGGAGCCTGAGGGTGCGGGAGCCTGAGGTGCGGGAGCCTGAGGTGCGGGAGCCTGAGGGTGCGGGAGCCTGAGGGTGCGGGAGCCTGAGGTGCGGGAGCCTGAGGGTGCGGGAGCCAGAGGGTGCGGGAGCCAGAGGGTGCGGGAGCCAGAGGGTGCGGGAGCCAGAGGGTGCGGGAGCCAGAGGTGCGGGAGCCAGAGGGTGCGGGAGCCAGAGGGTGCGGGAGCCAGAGGTGCGGGAGCCAGAGGGTGCGGGAGCCAGAGGGTGCGGGAGCCAGAGGGTGCGGAGCCTGCGGGTGCGGAGCCGCGGGTGCGGAGCCTGCGGGTGCGGAGCCTGCGGTGCGGGAGCCTGCGGGTGCGGGAGCCTGAGGTGCGGGAGCCTGAGGTGCGGGAGCCTGAGGTGCGGGAGCCTGAGGGTGCGGGAGCCTGAGGGTGCGGGAGCCTGAGGGTGCGGGAGCCAGAGGTGCGGAGCCAGAGGGTGCGGGAGCCAGAGGGTGCGGGAGCCAGAGGTGCGGGAGCCAGAGGGTGCGGGAGCCAGAGGGTGCGGGAGCCAGAGGGTGCGGGAGCCAGAGGTGCGGGAGCCAGAGGGTGCGGGAGCCAGGGTGCGGGAGCCAGAGGGTGCGGAGCCTGCGGGTGCGGGAGCCTGAGGGTAGGGAGCCTGCGGGTGAGGGAGCCTGAGGTGCGGAGCCAGAGGTGCGGAGCCAGAGGGTGCGGAGCCTGCGGGTGCGGAGCCTGCGGGTGCGGAGCCTGCGGGTGCGGAGCCTGCGGGTGCGGGAGCCTGAGGTGCGGGAGCCTGAGGGTGCGGGAGCCTGAGGGTGCGGGAGCCTGAGGGTGAGGGAGCCTGAGGTGCGGGAGCCTGAGGGTGCGGAGCCTGCGGGTGCGGGAGCCTGCGGGTGCGGGAGCCTGCGGGTGCGGAGCCTGCGGGTGCGGGAGCCTGGAGCCTGAGGTGCGGGAGCCTGAGGGTGCTGGAGCCTGAGGGTGCGGGAGCCTGGGAGTCTGCGAGTGCGGGAGTCTGCGGGGTGCGGGAGTCTGGGGTCTGCGAGTGCGGGAGTCTGCGGGTGCGGGAGTCTGGGGTCTGCGAGTGCGGAAGTCTGCGGGTGCGGGAGTCTGGGGGTCTGCGAGTGCGGGAGTCTGGGAGTCTGCGGGTGCGGGAGTCTGGGGGTGCGGGAGTCTGGGAGTCTGGGGGTCTGCGAGTGCGGGAGTCTGCGAGTGCGGGAGTCTGGGAGTCTGCGGGTGCGGGAGTCTGGGAGTCTGGGGGTCTGCGAGTGCGGGAGTCTGCGAGTGCGGGAGTCTGTGTGTGCGGGAGTCTGATGAGCTGCTTGTGTTCAGGTCTGGTGGAGGTGGTGTGTGACGCAGTGACTCTGGCGCAGATCCATCAGGAGTGGGGTTTGTCTGGAGCACTGAGAGAAGACACACTGGAGAAATGGTTCCATATGAGGAACAAGACTAAAGACGACTACGAGAAGGTGAGAGCTTTCATAACCTGCTCATTTATGCAATCTATAGTTTCTGTTCCAATGAAAGTGTAAACCCGCGTTACCCTCAGATGTTATCGTGTAGTAACCATGGCAACACTAGCGGCGCTTTAATATCTGCTGTGTTTATGAGACACTGTTTGGATCAGTGATGGACAGAAACTCATCATTGTTCTCCAGCTCAACACAGTTAGTCTGATTGTTTAAATCTACTGTTCTTGATTTACCGCACAGAGTGCCATGTTTTACCGCCTGATATGATCTCGCTCACTGCAGTGTGAACAAGTGTCTCATAGTAGCATTATAACATCACTTTAACACACTCACATGTGTGTGACACGCATGAGAGGAAGAAGCCGAAGCGCTCGCGGCAGAATAAAAGCTCCGCCCACTCCATAGTCAAGACACGCCCCTGTTCTGAATAATTACACACTGTGCCTTTAACTTGTAATCTTATTGTGAAAATAATTAATGCACAAAATAAACTTGAAAATGAACTAAAAGCTGTCAGCAGAAACACACACACACACACACTGTGTTTCCTCTGCCGCCTGTCCTTCTTCAGGCTGTCATGAACTTCCTGCACTCGTGTGCCGGCTGGTGCGTCGCCACGTTTGTCCTGGGCATCTGTGACCGTCACAACGACAACATCATGATCAAACACAGCGGACACATGTTCCACATCGACTTCGGCAAGATCCTGGGCAATGCGCAGAAGTTCGGCAGCATCAAGAGGCGAGTGGTTTGTTTTCTTGTCTCGTAGTCTTTGAGTAATCCATAGGAAATCCTTCTAACTGAAGCGTGGGCTTTGTGAACGGACAGAGACCGAACGCCCTTCATCTTCACGGCAGAGATGCAGCGCTTCATCACGGGCGGCGGGGAGAACCCACAGCGCTTCCACCGGTTCGTGGAGCTGTGTTGCGACGCCTACAACATCCTCCGCAGACGCTCGGCATTGCTGCTCGGCCTCCTGCAACCGGTGAGGCGCCAGCCTGCATTTCCCCCCCTGTCCGGTTTCCTGTCAGTGACCGTGTGTGTGTGTTGTAGATGCTGGCGGCCGGATTGCCTGAGATGAAGGACGTCCAGGACCTGCAGTACGTCCACAATAACCTGCGTCCGCATGACTCCGCGCTGGAAGCCACCTCGTATTTCACCAGGTCAACACATCAAACTGGAGCTTCAGAAATCATACCTCATTTATGGAAGTTCTGCTCTTTGTGCACTACTAGATTTTCTGTTTCTGTTTCAGAAAAATTAAGGAGAGCATGGAGAGTTTCCCCGTCAAGTTGAACTTCCTCATCCACAATATGGTGCAGTTTTCCTCCTCCAGACGCCCAGAGCCGCTCGCCGAGAGCCGGATCTCCTCCAGCTCCAACATCCAGGAGGCCGTAATCCAGACGTACAGCGTCAGCGGCAAAGATGTGGTGCGTTTCCTTCAGGAAGAGCTTGAAGTTACAGTGGGAATGAAGAAGTTCAGGGAAGAGTCCTTACATTTATACTTGTGTATTCTTTCTTATCCTTCTTATCCTTCAAACGCTTCTGATCGGTAAGATTTGTAATGTTTTTAGAAGAGTCTCCTCTGCTCATTATCTGATCATAACTCCAGTAAACACAGAACAGCTGCTCTACACTAAAGTGTGATTTATTCCTGTGATCAAAGCTGAATATGTCATAATTACTCCAGTCTTCAGTATCACATGATCCTTCACTAATCATTCTCAAATGAGGATCTGATGATCAACACACATTTATGATTATTATCTTATTATCTGAGCTGAGAACATATTTCTCAGGATTCTCTGATGAATATAAAGATCAAAAGAACAGCATTAATCAGAAATAGTAACTTTATAAATGTCTTTACTGTTACATTTAGTCAGTTGATTAAATGTATTTCTTTAAGTTCTTTCCCCCCAAAAAAACACTTCTTACTGACCCAAGACTTTTGAACGCTAGTACAATTATGCAAAAGATTAATTAATAATAAAAGATAAATGCTGTTCGTTAGAACTTTATATTCATTAAATAATCCTAAAACATAGAATGTATCAGTTTCCACAGAAATGTGAACTGTTTCCAACACGGATAATAATCATAAATGTGTTTTGCTCAATAATAATATTTAGGAATATTACACTGTTAACTGGAGTTATGATCAGATAAATGAGCAAAAGAGACTCTTCTAAAAACATAAAAAATCTTACCGATCAAACAATTTTGAACGGCCGTGTATTTGGCCAACAATTGTGTACTATTAAATATATTTTCCACACACATGGGTTTCTTTGAGGTCCTCCAGCAGGTGTTTCACATACTAACTGATTAACATACATGTTCAAATTCAGAGAAACATTGTTCGTTTGTCAACTATTTAAGTTCTCAAATGTTTTGGTGGTTCTGTTTTGGTGTGTTTGGTGAAGTGTTGATGGTTCTGGTCAGGTGTGTTTGGTGAAGTGTTGATGGTTCTGGTCAGGTGTGTTTGGTGAAGTGTTGGTGGTTCTGGTCAGGTGTGTTTGGTGAAGTGTTGGTGGTTCTGGTCAGGTGTGTTTGGTGAAGTGTTGGTGGTTCTGGTCAGGTGTGTTTGGTGAAGTGTTGATGGTTCTGGTCAGGTGTGTTTGGTGAAGTGTTGATGGTTCTGGTCAGGTGTGTTTGGTGAAGTGTTGGTGGTTCTGGTCAGGTGTGTTTGGTGAAGTGTTGGTGGTTCTGGTCAGGTGTGTTTGGTGAAGTGTTGATGGTTCTGGTCAGGTGTGTTTGGTGAAGTGTTGATGGTTCTGGTCAGGTGTGTTTGGTGAAGTGTTGATGGTTCTGGTCAGGTGTGTTTGGTGAAGTGTTGATGGTTCTGGTCAGGTGTGTTTGGTGAAGTGTTGGTTCTGGTCAGGTGTGTTTGGTGAAGTGTTGATGGTTCTGGTCAGGTGTGTTTGGTGAAGTGTTGATGGTTCTGGTCAGGTGTGTTTGGTGAAGTGTTGGTTCTGGTCAGGTGTGTTTGGTGAAGTGTTGGTGGTTCTGGTCAGGTGTGTTTGGTGAAGTGTTGGCGGTTCTGGTCAGGTTTGTTTGGTGAAGTGTTGATGGTTCTGGTCAGGTGTGTTTGGTGAAGTGTTGATGGTTCTGGTCAGGTGTGTTTGGTGAAGTGTTGGTGGTTCTGGTCAGGTGTGTTTGGTGAAGTGTTGATGGTTCTGGTCAGGTGTGTTTGGTGAAGTGTTGGTGGTTCTGGTCAGGTGTGTTTGGTGAAGTGTTGATGGTTCTGGTCAGGTGTGTTTGGTGAAGTGTTGATGGTTCTGGTCAGGTGTGTTTGGTGAAGTGTTGGTGGTTCTGGTCAGGTGTGTTTGGTGAAGTGTTGATGGTTCTGGTCAGGTGTGTTTGGTGAAGTGTTGATGGTTCTGGTCAGGTGTGTTTGGTGAAGTGTTGTGGTTCTGGTCAGGTGTGTTTGGTGAAGTGTTGATGGTTCTGGTCAGGTGTGTTTGGTGAAGTGTTGATGGTTCTGGTCAGGTGTGTTTGGTGAAGTGTTGATGGTTCTGGTCAGGTGTGTTTGGTGAAGTGTTGGTGGTTCTGGTCAGGTGTGTTTGGTGAAGTGTTGGTGGTTCTGGTCAGGTGTGTTTGGTGAAGTGTTGGTGGTTCTGGTCAGGTGTGTTTGGTGAAGTGTTGATGGTTCTGGTCAGGTGTGTTTGGTGAAGTGTTGAGTTCTGGTCAGGTGTGTTTGGTGAAGTGTTGATGGTTCTGGTCAGGTGTTTGGTGAAGTGTTGATGGTTCTGGTCAGGTGTGTTTGGTGAAGTGTTGGTGGTTCTGGTCAGGTGTGTTTGGTGAAGTGTTGATGGTTCTGGTCAGGTGTGTTTGGTGAAGTGTTGATGGTTCTGGTCAGGTGTGTTTGGTGAAGTGTTGATGGTTCTGGTCAGGTGTGTTTGGTGAAGTGTTGGTGGTTCTGGTCAGGTGTGTTTGGTGAAGTGTTGATGGTTCTGGTCAGGTGTGTTTGGTGAAGTGTTGATGGTTCTGGTCAGGTGTGTTTGGTGAAGTGTTGATGGTTCTGGTCAGGTGTGTTTGGTGAAGTGTTGATGGTTCTGGTCAGGTGTGTTTGGTGAAGTGTTGATGGTTCTGGTCAGGTGTGTTTGGTGAAGTGTTGGTGGTTCTGGTCAGGTGTGTTTGGTGAGATGGTTCTGGTCAGGTGTGTTTGGTGAAGTGTTGATGGTTCTGGTCAGGTGTGTTTGGTGAAGTGTTGATGGTTCTGGTCAGGTGTGTTTGGTGAAGTGTTGATGGTTCTGGTCAGGTGTGTTTGGTGAAGTGTTGGTGGTTCTGGTCAGGTGTGTTTGGTGATGTGTTGATGGTTCTGGTCAGGTGTGTTTGGTCGATGAAGTGTTGGTGGTTCTGGTCAGGTGTGTTTGGTGAAGTGTTGATGGTTCTGGTCAGGTGTGTTTGCTGAAGTGTTGGTGGTTCTGGTCAGGTGTGTTTGGTGAAGTGTTGGCGGTTCTGGTCAGGTGTGTTTGGTGAAGTGTTGATGGTTCTGGTCAGGTGTGTTTGGTGAAGTGTTGATGGTTCTGGTCAGGTGTGTTTGGTGAAGTGTTGGTGGTTCTGGTCAGGTGTGTTTGGTGAAGTGTTGATGGTTCTGGTCAGGTGTGTTTGGTGAAGTGTTGGTGGTTCTGGTCAGGTGTGTTTGGTGATGTGTTGGTGGTTCTGGTCAGGTGTGTTTGGTGAAGTGTTGGTGGTTCTGGTCAGGTGTGTTTGGTGATGTGTTGATGGTTCTGGTCAGGTGTGTTTGGTGATTTGTTGATGGTTCTGGTCAGGTGTGTTTGGTGAAGTGTTGGTGGTTCTGGTCAGGTGTGTTTGGTGAAGTGTTGATGGTTCTGGTCAGGTGTGTTTGGTGAAGTGTTGGTGGTTCTGGTCAGGTGTGTTTGGTGAAGTGTTGATGGTTCTGGTCAGGTGTGTTTGGTGAAGTGTTGATGGTTCTGGTCAGGTGTGTTTGATCAAGTGTTGGCGGTTCTGGTCAGGTGTGTTTGGTGAAGTGTTGATGTTCTGGTTTGGTGAAGTGTTGGTGGTTCTGGTCAGGTGTGTTTGGTGAAGTGTTGATGGTTCTGGTCAGGTGTGTTTGGTGAAGTGTTGGTGGTTCTGGTCAGGTGTGTTTGGTGAAGTGTTGATGGTTCTGGTCAGGTGTGTTTGGTGAAGTGTTGATGGTTCTGGTCAGGTGTGTTTGGTGAAGTGTTGGCGGTTCTGGTCAGGTGTGTTTGGTGAAGTGTTGATGGTTCTGGTCAGGTGTGTTTGGTGATGTGTTGGTGGTTCTGGTCAGGTGTGTTTGGTGAAGTGTTGGTCGTTCTGGTCAGGTGTGTTTGGTGAAGTGTTGGTGGTTCTGGTCAGGTGTGTTTGGTGATGTGTTGGTGGTTCTGGTCAGGTGTGTTTGGTGAAGTGTTGATGGTTCTGGTCAGGTGTGTTTGGTGAAGTGTTGATGGTTCTGGTCAGGTGTGTTTGGTGAAGTGTTGATGGTTCTGGTCAGGTGTGTTTGGTGAAGTGTTGGTGGTTCTGGTCAGGTGTGTTTGGTGAAGTGTTGGTGGTTCTGGTCAGGTGTGTTTGGTGAAGTGTTGATGGTTCTGGTCAGGTGTGTTTGGTGAAGTGTTGATGGTTCTGGTCAGGTGTGTTTGGTGAAGTGTTGGTGGTTCTGGTCAGGTGTGTTTGGTGAAGTGTTGGTCGTTCTGGTCAGGTGTGTTTGGTGAAATGTTGGTGGTTCTGGTCAGGTGTGTTTGGTGAAGTGTTGGTGGTTCTGGTCAGGTGTGTTTGGTGAAGTGTTGATGGTTCTGGTCAGGTGTGTTTGGTGATGTGTTGGTGGTTCTGGTCAGGTGTGTTTGGTGAAGTGTTGGTGGTTCTGGTCAGGTGTGTTTGGTGAAGTGTTGGTTCTGGTCAGGTGTGTTTGGTGAAGTGTTGGCGGTTCTGGTCAGGTGTGTTTGGTGAAGTGTTGATGGTTCTGGTCAGGTGTGTTTGGTGAAGTGTTGGTGGTTCTGGTCAGGTGTGTTTGGTGAAGTGTTGGTGGTTCTGGTCAGGTGTGTTTGGTGAAGTGTTGATGGTTCTGGTCAGGTGTGTTTGGTGAAGTGTTACGGTTCTGGTCAGGTGTGTTTGGTGAAGTGTTGATGGTTCTGGTCAGGTGTGTTTGGTGAAGTGTTGGTGGTTCTGGTCAGGTGTGTTTGGTGAAGTGTTGATGGTTCTGGTCAGGTGTGTTTGGTGAAGTGTTGGCGGTTCTGGTCAGGTGTGTTTGGTGAAGTGTTGATGGTTCTGGTCAGGTGTGTTTGGTGATGTGTTGATGGTTCTGGTCAGGTGTGTTTGGTGAAGTGTTGGTGGTTCTGGTCAGGTGTGTTTGGTGAAGTGTTGATGGTTCTGGTCAGGTGTGTTTGGTGAAGTGTTGGTGGTTCTGGTCAGGTGTGTTTGGTGAAGTGTTGATGGTTCTGCTCAGGTGTGTTTGGTGAAGTGTTGATGGTTCTGGTCAGGTGTGTTTGGTGAAGTGTTGATGGTTCTGCTCAGGTGTGTTTGGTGAAGTGTTGATGGTTCTGGTCAGGTGTGTTTGGTGAAGTGTTGATGGTTCTGGTCAGGTGTGTTTGTTGAAGTGTTGATGGTTCTGGTCAGAGCTTCAGATGAACTGACTGCTGTGCTTCTGGTCTGTCAGACGTATGAACTGAAGATGACCATCGAGGACGGGTTCGTCATCAGTCAGAAGAGCTTCGCTCAGTTCGAGACGCTCCATAAGCTGCTCCAGAAGCACTTCATCGAGTCCACGCTGCCGAAGTAAGCATCCCACTCGTGCAGCCGTTATCCCACAGCGGATGAGATCCGGCCTGACCGCTCTTCTCTGCTCCCAGGTTCCCCGCTGGTTCAACATGTCCTTCACGCCGCACCGGAAGATGGTCCTGTTGAACAAGTACCTGCAGGAGCTGTTCCAGGGGCCGTGCCGAGGAGTAAGTGTGAGCCGAACCCTTCCCAGTGTTCCCAGCACCATCACTGATGTGTGATTGTGTCTCCGCCAGAACGAGTACGTCTGCAGTCTGTTCCTGGACGGGCCGGAGGCTGCCGCAACATCAGGTGACCCACTCACGACCCGTCCACTGCCGGACTCCAGGGCGGAGCTTCAGACGGGAAAACATAAGATTTACTGCCTTTCATTAAAAGATCAAATAGATTTAAGGAAAATTGTATTTTGAATAATTAATTGATTAATAGAAATTAATAATCATTGTTTTCAAAAAATAATAAATACATTTGCTGAAAATGAAGATTAATAGATCAAAAAGGGTTATGATCCTCTTGTGTTGCAGAGCCGGACGCTCATCTCCGGCCGCAGATTCAGCTCTTCCTGTCGTATAAAGACTTTAAACTGTCCGTCATGGTGAAGCATTTGAAAAATATTGTGAGTCATTTCTTCAACCCGTTATTGTTCTTGATCTGAAAATCATTTTGCCATGTTAGGAAAGCACAGTTTAGCTTACAGAATCCAGTATTCTGTGTGTGTGTGTGTGTGTGTGGACTGGTAATCCCTACGGTATGGGGACAAAATGTCCCCACAAAGATGGTAATATCCAAAATCCTTGTCCTTGTGGGGACATTTTTGGTCCCCATGAGGAAAACATCTTATAAATCACACTAAGTGATGTTTTTTGAAAATGTAAAAATGCAGCATGTCTCCTGTGATGGGTAGTGTGTGTGTGTGTGTGTGTGTGTGTGTGTGTGTGATGGGTAGGTTTAGGGGCAGGGGCAGTGTGTGTGTGTGTGTGTGTGTGTGTGTGTGTGTGATGGGTAGGTTTAGGGGCAGGGGCAGTGTGTGTGTGTGTGTGTGTGTGTGTGTGTGTGTGTGTGTGTGTGTGATGGGTAGGTTTAGGGGCAGGGGCAGGGGCAGTGTGTGTGTGTGTGTGTGTGATGGGTAGGTTTAGGGGCAGTGTAGGGGGATAGAAAATACGGTTTGTACAGTATAAAATGCATTACACCTATGGAATCAATCAATCAATCAATCAATCAATTTTATTTATATAGCGCTTTTACAATGACGATTGTTTCAAAGCAGCTTCACAGTGTTAAACAGGACAACATTGCAACAAAATTTGATTTGGCTAGTTTAATTTGGATAGTTTATAGAATTATATATGACCAAATTAATAAATTCTATTTGTATATTTAGTTGAGTAACTTGGATCATAATTTGAGTGTCCCCAACTGAGCAAGCCAAGCCAAAGGCGACAAACATGGAAACACAACGTGTGTGTGTGTGTGTGTGTGTGTGTGTGTGTGTGTGTGTGTGTGTGTGTGTGTGTGTGTGTGTGTGTGTCTCAGAGGTTGTCTAACGGCTCCTGTCCGGATGCTTATGTGGTCACGCGACTGAGACCCGACCCACAAGACAAGACCAAGAGGAAGACGAAAGTGGTCCGCAGCAATGACAATCCCACATTCAATGAACTGGTGAGCTCTTCTGTTTGTGAAGCGCATGTGTATGCGTTGGTCCTCCTCCTCTCAGTCCTGCTGCTGTCCCTGCAGATCGAGTACAGGAACGTGTTGAAGCTCCACGGCTGCGTGCTGGAGGTCACGGTGAAGAGCAGGAAGGCTTTCGTCGCGGCTACAAACGTGGTTCTGGGAGAGAGAGTTCTGGGCCAGGAGAAGTGGTTTCCTCTGGGCTTCTCTGCGGTTTAAAGACCAGCTGCTCTTCTGCTAGAGACCGTACGATACAGAGGAGAGACGGGGATCAGTATTAATGAAACTCAGACTTATGGGATGGAGGTTTGGTTTCTCGCTGCTCATAAAGACACACTGAAGCTGTTCTTAAACTACTGTCCTACTTGAAGTTGACCAATGATTCCTCACACACAGATTTTACTGTAAAGCTGCTTTGAGGCAATTTGTATTGTATGAAGTGCTATATTAATAAAAGTTAAATGTGATAAATATATATATGGGGAAAAATAACTAGTCACAAAGTTCCATAAAGAGCGAGCAGTTTGTGTGTAACTTAGCAGAGCCGGTTCGTTTCACTGCTAGGCGTGACAGCTGAACAGAACTCGCATATTGCTTAACGTTTTCCTGTTACTCATGCTTGGCAAATATAAAATTTGTCTCGCATGTCTACAAATTTCTTCTTACACTAAAATTATTTATCTTCAAATGTCTTGAATGCAGATCATCATACATTAACATCGCAAAAGCTGACTGAAATTATTCATAGAGGCTGTTTTCTGCAAACTGGAGTGAAACTGGACACACATGCGCTTGCTGTCATACGTTTATAGAGACCCTGCAGAATCTGCAGAATGGTAATGACTACAACAGTAAAGCTAGCGTTAAGGCAAGCAGCCATTAAAGGGCCAAGCACAAGGAAGTCACGTCTTGCCATTATGGCTGGGAGCATTAGCTCAACTGCAGCAATGAGAAGTTAAACACATTAAGATGATTTTAAATCATAAATGAAAAATCATAAATACAGTCACTAGTAAAGATTTAATGGTTTATCACTTCTTACCAACAGGTGGCGCTGTGACCAAACTGATGCGGTCAGAGTGAGGTCACTATATCAAAGCATTGCAGAGATACAGCCTCAGTCATTTTGGCATCATGCCTCAACTGTTGCTGCGCTATATGAAACCAGTTTCGTCTATCGACACAAAATCCATAACTTTTTGTCCGCACAGTCTGAAGATGATCTGATTCGAAATTGGTGAAAATCGGACAAACGGTCTTTTTAAAATAAATCAATATGGCAGTCAGGAAGCTTGGCCAACTTTGGCAACATCGGTATCCATGATCTTTTTCGGAAAATTCAAAACGGAGGGAAAATTTTCATGATGGAAAATAATGTATGCTATCGAATCATCTTGATCCGGAATCAGAGGAAATGGAATTTTGTTTCTAGCCCTTACGGTTCAACAGTTAAGAGCACAAAGTGTAACTTTGGACAGTTGGTGGCGCTAGAGGGATTGAGTTAGGGACTCCAAATTGGGTCTGGTGACAGTTCAGACCGTCCTCTATGAGTGTGCCAAATTTCAGAACTTTCCCGCAACCGGTTCTATGGGCTGCCATAGACGGAAGAGCGGAAGAAACTGAAGAAGAATAATGGTATCGGAATCCTTTATTTTTTCTTTAGTCCTTCCCTGAATACGCTTTCAGATTACAGATGGTTACTGGCAGTGCACGAGCCATTCATCAGTTTGGAATAAGGTTGTAATATTGAGTATACACTCACATAAAGGATTATTAGGAACACTTGTTCAATTTCTCATTAATGCAATTATCTAATCAACCAATCACATGGCAGTTGCTTCAATGCATTTAGGGGTGTGGTCCTGGTCAAGACAATCTCCTGAACTCCAAACTGAATGTCAGAATGGGAAAGAAAGGGGATTTAAGCCATTTTGAGCGTGGCATGGTTGTTGGTGCCAGACGGGCCGGTCTGAGTATTTCACAATCTGCTCAGTTACTGGGATTTTCACACACAACCATTTCTAGGGTTTACAAAGAATGGTGTGAAAAGAGAAAAACATCCAGTATGCGGCAGTCCTGTGGGAGAAAACCACCGTGCAGGCTGGTGGTGGTGGTGTAATGGTGTGGGGATGTTTTCACTGTGCAGGCTGGTGGTGGTGGTGTAATGGTGTGGGGGATGTTTTCACTGTGCAGGCTGGTGGTGGTGGTGTAATGGTGTGGGGGATGTTTTCACTGTGCAGGCTGGTGGTGGTGGTGTAATGGTGTGGGGGATGTTTTCTTGGCACACTTTAGGCCCCTTAGTGCCAATTGGGCATGGTTTAAATGCCACGGCCTACCTGAGCATTGTTTCTGACCATGTCCATCCCTTTATGACCACCATGTGCCCATCCTCTGATGGCTACTTCCAGCAGGATAATACACCATGTCACAAAGCTCCAATCATTTCAAATTGGTTTCTTGAACATGACAATGAGTTCACTGAACTAAAATGGCCCCCACAGTCACCAGATCTCAACCCAATAGAGCATCTTTGGGATGTGGTGGAACGGGAGCTTCGTGCCCTGGATGTGCATCCCACAAATCTCCATCAACTGCAAGATGCTATCCTATCAATATGGGCCGACATTTCTAAAGAATGCTTTCAGCACCTGTTGAATCAATGCCACGTAGAATTAAGGCAGTTCTGAAGGCGAAAGGGGATCACAGTATTAGTATGTGTTCCTAATAATCCTTTAGGTGAGTGTATTTGAGACACGTCTGTATTTGCCAGTTCATAAGGATCAAGTTGTGATTTCTTGATGTTTCTTAATGCCCAAAGGTTTTCAGGATGTGCCCTATCCTGGAATGTTTTCCTCAAGTATCATGTTTACTTAATCTAGCTAAGGCTGAGCTAGAAATATAAAGAAGACTTTGTATCACACAGATAAAAATTCTCTAAGATGACCATCTATTTTGGAAAGAACGAGTCTTCCTTCTGATTTCATGATCTCACCTGGAACTGCGCAGGAATCACTGGAACTGAATCCGAGTCTCTTCCCAGCACCTTCATTCTCTCTGTCCTTCTCAGTTTCTACATTAACATACTATAGATCTTTTCAAGGTTAGTTCTTGTGTATTTAACATTTTTCCAGGAGTTTTCTACACACAATGGTTTTCAATGGCAACCAATGGTTGAAGGTCCAAATCAATGCAGAAATGAAACAGCCTCTATGTGATAATATTGGGTTAGGGTTAGGCCAGTCGGAGATCACCAAAATTAACATTAAAGAGGTGTGTGAACTCGCAAGAACAATGGCAGCTAAAGTTTTTTGCTCCGGCCCCTTCACCGTTAGGAGGAGTGATGAGATACTTAGCAGACCATCATACTCGACTCTCTTAGAAGAAAACAAACACAGCCCTAGGTGCGATACAGTGGCTAAATTAACAAGAAATAAAGCTTCAGCTTCTGATAGTTGTAAACAGCACAGCAGTATCACAGTACACATACACAATATACGCCGGTATGTTGATGGAAGTTTGGGGATTTCATGTGTTGTGTGATATCTCTGCGCCCAAGTAGCAGTGCTTCGCCTGGATTTGGATCAGTTTTACTCGGGACATGCTAGCTGGCAACATAGGATTCCATTCATTATGCTAAGCTAAGCTAGCGGCGAGCCTGTCAAACTAAAACAAAAATGCATTTGCCCACATATCTAAATGTAGGAAAGAAGTTGAACAAGCCCTATTTCTAAAAACGGTGGAGTGTTCCTTTAAGGTGTGGTTATGAGTGCATCAGATGACCGCCTTCCCCCTCTCTTAGTTCGGGACAATAGTCAAGGTCTTTTACCTTGGCTGTATGAGACCAATGTCCAATCATTTAGAATTAATGTAAAGTTGGGAGAGTTGGTCAGCTGAATTATCAGCAAGATTGGTGAGATTTCTAACTTGTAGAGCCTCTTCTGTATTATCAGTACAAGGAATACACAATTGTAATAAAATACATTTTATTAACAAAGATAAACAAGAATAACTAACACAACTACTAAATGAATACAATGAATGATAAAGGAATAAAGTGCATAAGATGTGATTAAGTTGAGTGTGGCAATGGAAGAGTTGTTATCTTCTGGAAAGATAAACTGTTGTTTCTCTGAAACTAAGGTGAAGAACCTTATTATGCATCCAACAAATTAACAAACGATTAGTTGTTATTAACTAGCATCAGTTATATTACCTCTAATGTAAATTAGGAAATCATATACTGATAATATACACAATGCCAAGGTCTCTAGAAAGAGGTTTGGCTAAGTGATATTTACGTTCCACGTGGTTGAGTAAGCAGTCCGATGGTGAAGACTTCTTCCACTGGTTGTGCTAGGTGAGGAAACGAGCTGGAATCTGTTTCAACAGTCTTGAACACAAGCTTAACCTTGTCGCAAATATCTCTGTGTCTTCTGCCTCTTTGAGCCAGACACTCAGTAGTTGGTCAATCCGCTTTGGTCTCTCTGGCATGTAGATTCAGATCCTCGGATCTTGTGTTGTCTCTCTGGATAAACTAGAGGCTCAGAACTTGGTGATCTGTCACAGTCGCATCCTTGCCAGACAGACTCAGAACAAGGAGTGTCTGTTGAAAGGGTACTTTTCATCCCTTTCCGACAAGGAGGAGATTGCAATCTGGCGCTTCTCCATTCCAGTGCTGTGATTGGCTGCTGGCATGAGAGGGGGCACAGTGTGGCCCACCCTTCTTTCCCCTGTGGAACTCATTTGCATACTGTACACACTTAGAAGTCTTTAAAGTGTCTTTAAAGTTCACCAATGCGTTTCTCACTTTCCAAACCATCATCAGAATACCCTTTGCAATATTATAAACAAATATACATCAAACATGATGGAAAAAGATTGAAATATCATGCATCTGTTCATTTATTCATTAACAGCTGAATCTCTGTCAGATGAGTCACTGAGAATACTTATTTCCGAATAAGTATGAAATGGATTTGTGTAGTTTACATCAGTCTTAGGGTTTCCAAACATACTTATGAATGGATTTGGATGGATCATTGTGGTCTTTCTTTGTTTCACCCACTGTTGCTGAGGTTCTGAGGAATTGTTATGGCAGTCACAGACCAGGACATTAGGGATTAGTCTAGGTGGGTGAAGGGCAGAAACTGCATGTGGACCAATTAGAAGTCCTGTCCTTCCTGGGCTTGGTACCAGAGGTCTTCTTCTTGGCCTCTAAGAGATGTCTGGCTGTTGTCCTAACATCTTTATCTGATGGCATTGGACAGTTTGTTTCTTAGTCCACCAAGATCCAATTAAAATGTAGCAAACCTTTGCAACTGTTATGGCAGAGGGGCCCGGCGTAAACTGGGCCCCGGAATGTGCTGTCCACTACTATCTAGCATTAAGTGAAGAGATGTCACACCGATCACAAGTTCAGTATGGAGTACCGCAGGGCTCAGTGTTAGGACCGTTGCTCTTCACCCTGTATATGCTACCACTGGGAGATATCATTAGGAAGCATGGCGTTAGTTTTCATTGTTATGCTGATGATACTCAGCTCTACATTTCATCAGCCCTGACGAAACTTACCAGTTCACAAGATTAACTGAATTTTTAATTATTGGACAAAAAAGCTCCACATGTAGTAACCTAGAATACTGTCTAACCCTCGATGGCTGCTCTGTCAAGTCCTCGTGGTCAGTGAGGAACCTGGGTGTGCTCTTTGATACCAATCTCTCGTTTGAAAGCCATGTTTCTAGCATCTATAAAACTGCATTCTACCATCTTAAAAATATATCTAAATTACGGCACATGCTCTCAATGCAAAATGCTGAACAGTTAATACATGCGTTCATGAGCTCAAGGCTAGATTATTATAATGCTCTACTGGGTGGTTGCCCTGCTCGCTTAATAAACAAACTCCAGCTGGTCCAAAACGCAGCAGCTCGAGTTCTTACTAGAACCAGGAAGTGTGATCACATTAGCCCGGTTCTGTCAACACTGCACTGGCTCCCTATTAAACATTGCATACATTTTAAAATCTTGCTTATTACTTACAAAGCACTAAATGGTTACAAGCACCAGTACTTGAGCAAGCTCTTAACACATTATACTCCATCACGTCTACTGCGCTCTCTAAACTCTGACCAGCTGATAATACCTAGAATATCTAAATCAACTGCAGGCGCTCGAACCTTTTCCTATTTAGCTCCTAAACTCTGGAACAGTCTTCCTAGCATTGTTCGGGAAGCAGACACACTCTGTCAGTTTAAATCTAGACTAAAAACACTTCTCTTTACTATGGCATACACACAGAACATTATCAATTTATATTATTCAAATCAGTTAAATGATTGTTTTAGGCTGCATTAAAGGATTAGTTCACTTCAGAATTAACATTTCCTGATAGATTCCGAGGTTTACTGTAGTCAGCCGGATCCAGATCAGATGGTGGACCTGCGCCTAGACAAGGCCACAACGCAGCCCTGAAGTGTCAGAGAGACTGTGTCAACTAGACTCTCTCCTGTGACGGCCTCATCGACACAACATCCAAAGGCAATGATCCTCAACAAACCCGTCTCCGGCTTGATGACTCCAATATTCAACCACCTTGTAATCACTGTTAGCTTTGTTAACATGATGGAATATCATACATCTCTCAAGTTATTATGGCAAAAATGACATGTAACCAAATTCAAGTGTGTTACTCACAGCCGGAATACATCGGGTCTGTAGTTAACCCAGGTGGTGACATGACTGCTATTGTTTGCTGGGATGCATTTTCTGTAAAGCTGCTTTGAAACGATTTGTAATGTGAAAAGCGCTATACAAATAAATGTGAATTGAACTGAAAAATGTGAACCTTCTCTACTGGAAACTGGAAGTAGTTAGTTGCTGAAATGTTCAGGACACAGAACTCAGCTCTGAGTCATCAGAGTTACCTGTGTTTCCATCCAAAGTTCTGAATTTAACCGGAATATGGCATAAAACAATTGCAAATACAGCAGAGTTTCCATCCCACGTGTTCAAAAGAACAAAACCATCACCTCCTGTGAAATTGGCGCAAAATCTCAGTAATAAACTGTAAATTGGTCAATCTGTCTCTTTTTCCCTCCAAATGAGTGTCGTC
>CM040918.1:40760053-40770053 GCA_023029165.1 Gobiocypris rarus | reverse complement strand
CCAATCAAATCAACCAACCAACTCAAATCAATCAATCAAATCAACCAACCAACTCAAATCAACAACTCAAATCAACCAACTCAAATCATTCAACCAACCAACTCATCCACTCAATCAACCAATCAACAAACTCAAATCAATCAACCAACACAAATCAACCAACCAACCAACCAACCAACTCAAATCAATCAACCAACTCAAATCAATCAACCAACACAAATCAACCAACCAACCAACCAACCAACTAAAATCAATCAACCATCACAAATCAACTAACCAACCAACCAACTTAAATCATTCAACCAACACAAATCAACCAACCAACCAACCAAATCAATCAACCAGTCAAATCAACCAACCAACCAACCTACTCAAATCAATCAACCAACCAATCAAACCAACCAACCAACTCAAATCAATCAACCAACCAACCAACCAACCAAATCAGCCAACCAACTCAATCCAATCAAATCAACCAACCAACCAACTAAAATCAATCAACCAACACAAATCAACCAACCAATCAAACCAACAAACCAACTCAAATCAGCCAACCAACTTAATCCAATCAAATCAACCAACCATCCAATTCAAATCAACGATTCAATCAACCAACCAACCCATCCACACAAATCAATCAACCAATCAAATCAACCAACCAACTCAAATCAATGAATCAATCAACCCATCCACTCAATCAACTAACTCAATCAATCAGTCAAATCAATCAACCAACCAACCAATCAAATCAAGCAATCAATCACCAACCAACCAACTCAAATCAATCAACCAACCAACTCAATCAACTAACTCAATCAATCAGTCAAATCAATCAACCAACCAACCAACCAATCAAAACAAGCAATCAATCAACCAACCAACTCAAATCAATCAACCAACCAACTCAAATCAATCAACCAACCAACCAATTCAAATCAACCAACTCAAATCGACCAACCAACCAACTCAAATCAATCAACCAACCAACTAACTCAAATCAACCAATTAACCGACCAACTCAAATCAACCAATCAATCAATCAACCAACCAACCAACTCAAATCAACCAACCAACCAACTAACTCAAATCAACCAATTAACCGACCAACTCAAATCAACCAATCAATCAATCAACCAACCAACCAACTCAAATCAACCAACCAGCCAACTCAAATCAATCAACTCAAACCAACCAATCAACCAACTCAAATCAATCAACCAACCAATCAAATCGACCAACCAACCAACCAACTCAAATCAACCAATCAACCAACCAACCCATCCACTCAATCAATCAATTACCCAACCAACCAACCAACCAACTCAAATCAATCAACCAACCAACTTAAATCAACCAACCAACCCATCCACTAAATCAATCAACCAACCAGCCAACCAACTCAAATCAATCAACCAGCCAACTCAAATCAAATCAACCAATCAACCAACCAACACAAATCAACCAACCAACCCATCCACTCAATCAATCAATCGTCCAACCAACTCAAGTCAACCAACCAACCAATTCAAATCAACCAATCAACCAACTCAAATCAACCAATCAACCAACCAACCCATCCACCCAACCAACCCATCCACTCAATCAATCAATTACCCAACCAACCAACTCAAATCAATCAACCAACCAACTTAAATCAACCAACCAACCCATCCACTAAATCAATCAACCAACCAGCCAACCAACTCAAATCAATCAACCAGCCAACTCAAATCAAATCAACCAATCAACCAACCAACACAAATCAACCAACCAACCCATCCACTCAATCAATCAATCGTCCAACCAACTCAAGTCAACCAACCAACCAATTCAAATCAACCAATCAACCAACTCAAATCAACCAATCAACCAACCAACCCATCCACCCAACCAACCCATCCACTCAATCAATCAATTACCCAACCAACCAACCAACCAACTCAAATCAATCAACCAACCAACTTAAATCAACCAACCAACCCATCCACTAAATCAATCAATTAACCAGCCAACCAACTCAAATCAATCAACCAGCCAACTCAAATCAAATCAACCAATCAACCAACCAACACAAATCAACCAACCAACCCATCCACTCAATCAATCAATCGTCCAACCAACTCAAGTCAACCAACCAACCAATTCAAATCAACCAATCAACCAACCAACACAAATCAACCAACCAACCCATCCACTCAATCAATCAATCGTCCAACCAACTCAAGTCAACCAACCAACCAATTCAAATCAACCAATCAACCAACCAACACAAATCAACCAACCAACCCATCCACTCAATCAATCAATCGTCCAACCAACTCAAGTCAACCAACCAACCAATTCAAATCAAACAATCAACCAACTCAAATCAACCAACCAACTCAAATCAACCAATCAACCAACCAACCCATCCACTCAATCAATCAACCAACCAACCAGCCAACTAACTCAAATCAATCAACCAACCAACCCATCCACTAAATCAATCAATCAACCAGCCAACCAACTCAAATCAATCAACCAGCCAACTCAAATCAACCAATCAACCAACCCATCCACTAAATCAATCAATCAACCAGCCAACCAACTCAAATCAATCAACCAGCCAACTCAAATCAACCAATCAACCAACCCATCCACTAAATCAATCAATCAATCAATCAACCAACCAACTCAAATCCACTCAACCAACCAACCTATCCACTCAATCAACCAACCAACCAAACCCAATCAACCATCTCAAATCAATCAACCATCCAACCAAACCCAATCAACGATTCAATCAACCAACCAATCAACCCATCCACACAAATCAATCAACCAATCAATCAAATCAATTAATCAATCAACCCATCCACTCAATCAACCAACTCAATCAATCAGTCAAATCAATCAACCAACCAACCAACTCAAATCGACCAATCAATCGACCCACCCATCTGTCAATCAATCAATCCATCTTCTGCTCTTTTCAGAGACCCGTGAGAACAGTGAAGACTTGTGAACAGACCTGAGAACAGACCTGAGAACAGACCTGAGAACAGACCTGAGAACAGACCTGAGAACAGACCTGAGAACAGACCTGAGAACAGACCTGTGAACAGACCTGAGAACAGACCTGAGAACAGACCTGAGAACAGACCTGTGAACAGACCTGAGAACAGACCTGAGAACAGACCTGAGAACAGACCTGAGAACAGACCTGAGAACAGTGAAGACCTGAGAACAGACCTGAGAACAGACCTGAGAACAGACCTGAGAACAGACCTGAGAACAGACCTGAGAACAGACCTGAGAACAGACCTGAGAACAGTGAAGACCTGAGAACAGTGAAGACCTGAGAACAGACCTGAGAACAGTGAAGACCTGAGACGGCCGTGGCGTAGAGGAGAAGTTTCTCGTATTCACAAACGGAGACGTCTGTTTTGCAGCAGTACAGAAATTGTTTTATTTTTTTTCTTTTATATACGGATGGCCTTGAAAAGTTTTAGACAGAAAAGTTTTACAGGAGATTAGGGGGAAATGAATTCCTTTCGCCTTCGATGTCGTTTGAGTTTCTCTTGTTTTCCGGCTGTCGGGCACTTCTGAAGAATTGGCACCTCAGTCAATATGAGTCGAGTGTCCGTGGATCAGATCCGCGTGAGCTGGTGCCACAGACTGGAGGGAAGGATGCTCTCCACCTTCTCCATGATGAAGTTCAGCGGGGCGAACAGGGTGCTCAGGAACTGAGGAGGAGAACGGACACTGGGTTAGGGTGAGCTGAGGGGAACGGTGCATTCCAGGGAAACACTGGCAGTACAGTTTGACAACAATATCCCATTATTCCACTGATAGTGTGGCAGTTCATCCCGAGCTTTTGTGCTGTACACTTTTAATGATCTCACACTGTCGAATGCTTCAGCTCCAGTACAGGCCGTACAGTAATACATACCATGCTACACAGTTCAATAATGATTCATATGTTAATAACCCTTCCCTGTACATCACAGAGAGTCCTCTCATCTGGAGCAGAGCCCCACATATTCAACTGATATTTATTCCTACATATAATACTCAAACTCAAATAACTGCATTTATGCATTAATTATGCCTAATTGTAACCACAGTTATAACACATTATAATATTTATGTTATGCCTTTAGAAAGTCTAATGCATTAAAACACAATAAACAAGGAATCTGTGAATATTTAACACAGTTCAACTTTGGTTACAGTTATTTATGAAAGATATATTGCATTATAATATACGCTATGAATGCCATTATGATGCATCATACATGAAGGCTTAGAGTAAAATATGACCCAAACACATGATGTGTGTGTGTGTGTGTGTGTGTGTGTGTGTGTGGACTGGTAATCCCTACGGTATGGGGACAAAATGTCCCCACAAAGATGGCAATATCCAAAATCCTTGTCCTTGTGGGGACATTTTTTGGTCCCCATGAGGAAAACATCTTATAAATCACACTAAGTGATGTTTTTTGAAAAAGTAAAAATGCAGCATGTCTCCTGTGATGGGTAGGTTTAGGGGCAGGGGCAGTGTAGGGGGATAGAAAATACGGTTTGTACAGTATAAAATGCATTACGCCTATGGAATGTCCCCATAAAACATGGAAACACAACATGTGTGTGTGTGTGTGTGTGTGTGTGTGTCAGTGATACTCACGGCTTTAGCGAACACTCCCATGAGCTCTGGGAACTGATGCGTGAGCAGCGCCAGCATCGCTGTGAAGGAGCAGAGACCCGCTGTGAACAGGATGAAGAACGGCAGCTCTTTCTTGGGATACACTGACACCTCATGGAACACTGCTTACACACACACACACACACACACACTCAGGGTTAACTACCACTGCATCATCAGTCAATAATCACATGACTTTAACTACACTGATGCCCCCTTGAGCCCCCCAGTAATCCACCCCCCCCACACACACACACATACGCAACCTCTCACACACACACACGCACACTACCTCCCACACACACAAACTACCTCTCACACACACACACACACATTACCTCCCACACACTACCTCACAGACACACACACACACACAAACTACCTCACACACACACACACTACCTCCCACACACTACCTCACAGACACACACACACAAACTACCTCACATACACGCACACTACCTCACACACACACATTACCTCCCACACACTACCTCACAGACACACACACACACAAACTACCTCACACACACACACACTACCTCCCACACACACTACTTCACAGACACACACACACAAACTACCTCACACACACACAAACTACCTCTCACACACACACGTAACATCTCACACACACACTACCTCACACACACTGATGTGGCGATATGAAGTCTGTTTGCTGTTTTTTTTATAGTAAAACAATCGTCATTTAGAATTACTGGAATAAATGTTAAGAATGTCCCCGTTTTAGCTTTTGAGAGAACAGTTTTCATCGTGTGTGTGTGTGTGTGTGTGTGTGTGTGTGTGTGTGTAATCACTAGATGAGCGAAATAAAGCCTGTGTTCGAGTTGACGCTCTTGATTTGTGTTCACAGGTGAAAGTCATGAGATGTAAATAGAAATGTACCAAATGATGCGTAGTAATCATACATTTTGAGCGAAATAATTGTGATTATACGTTCTTATTGACTAAAACTAGACTACAATCCCCAAAGTAAAACTTGACTAAAGAAAAACAGGATAGGTTTCCTAAATATGACAAACTATAGCAGGACTGAGACTAGCCCAGACCGAATGAGCAGTGATTACAGCAGAGCGGGATTAATGGGAACGCGAGCGCTTCAGAAACCGGATCAACCGGAGACATGCAGGAAAATCTCTTACTGGGTAGCAGCTCTCTGTCGGCCGTCTCTGTGCAGACGGGATACGGATAGAACAGGTGTCCTTTCTCCAGAGGATACGGGATCATTCTGAAAGCTGAAGCATCAGTCCATCAACAACAGCACTCGTCTAATGCATTACAACACCTTCGCTTTCATTTGGGTTTCATACGGGAAAAATACAATGTCCATGCCCTAATGGCTCTTCAGAGCGGTGTATGAGAACACTTCCCACATCGCTGGGAAAGAGCCGTGTTTTCTGAGTACACGTGCAGGCACTGTGCCTGGTGTCAGGTGTGTTAGATGGTTCTGGACTGGGTCTTCTGAGGGGTGTTCACTCCTGAGCGTTTGTCTGAACCTGGTGTGTTTTCTCTCTAGGTTCGGTTGGTTTGGGCAATCGCGCTCGGATCCGCACCAAAGCAACCGTGTCTCGGCCTTACTCTGGGACGGGTTCGCTTGAGGGTTGAAAGCAATCCCACCTACGGACCAACCGAGCCGAACCAAGAAGGAAATGCAGCATTGCAACGAATGAATCCCTGTTCCGGAACAAAACAAACGATCTACAGGAGTGAAAACGCCATCAAATCAAAATAGACCATTCTTGCTTTGTTAAGTATTTTATGGAATATTGCAGTGTTTATTATAAATGCCTTATGTTTTAAAATCATGTTCCTGGTAATCTTAAATCAGAATAACTTCATCTCTTCTCTGATGATGAGGGCGGGGCCACCTGTCACTCACATGAGATCAGCCAATAGCAAACCACAGCCATCCAATCCCCTCCCCACAGACACACTCAAGCCCCGCCCACATCAGTTCCTGGAGGAGCGGCCGGTCACTCACTTCCCTCCCAGGTGCAGTGCAGCAGGTTGAGCGCGCCCTCCACTCGCTTCCAGTGCTGCAGGTGGAAGAAGGTGTAGGCGATGGCCTCGCTGTCCCCGCGCTTCAGGATGTGCTCCGGCGGGAGGATCAGGCTCTTCATCTCTAAGAGGTACTGCAGAGAGACGCGGTCAGCACACACACACACACACACACGTTAGCGGATCTGTGTAAGAGTGAAGGGGCTCACTTTGGGTACGTGCGGGTTGAACTCCACCGCTCTGTGTATGGCTTCGACTGCGTTCATCTCCGCTGTGCTCAAACCTCTCCGCGACGCCGCCTCTGGGGAAAACCTGCACACACCGCATCAGAGTCACTACAGCAGAACAAGAGCGTCCTGACCTCTGACCTCCTGGACCATGAGGAGATCTGTTGGGTTCAGTGTTGCTATTGATCTGAGTTATTAAACACTCCCGTTACGCTGCTTTATATTGCACACCGGTATCTGTATGGCATTCATTTTGTAGCATATTGTCCTCATTAACTGCACTTCTAATGAAGTCTGAGACGGTGGACGTCTCCTGCTAAAGGAGAGGGAGTGGATTCTGAGTGACGTGTGCTGCATTCATGTGAGAGAAACATGCATGCCTTGCGGGTTAAAGGTCATGATTAAAGCGTGTGACTCACTTGTCGGACACGGCTCGGGCCTTCAGGAGCGCCGCTGTGTAGCAGATGGTGGCAGACTTTGGCAAACTGATGTCTGTGAAGAGAACGATCATTATCCATAAGACACACAGAAAGAGCCGGAGGACTCACACACACACACACTCAGACACACCGACAGGTCACTCACACACACACTCAGACACACCGACAGGTCACTCACACACACACACACTCAGACACACCGACAGGTCACTCACACACACACACACTCAGACACACCGACAGGTCACTCACACACACACACTCAGACACACCGACAGGTCACTCACACACACACACACTCAGACACACCGACAGGTCACTCACACACACACACACTCAGACACACCGACAGGTCACTCACACACACACACTCAGACACACCGACAGGTCACTCACACACACACACACACTCAGACACACCGACAGGTCACACACACAGACACACTCAGACACACCGACAGGTCACTCACACACACACACACACTCAGACACACCGACAGGTCACTCACACACACACACACACTCAGACACACCAACAGGTCACTCACACACACACTCAGACACACCGACAGGTCACACACACAGACACACTCAGACACACCGACAGGTCACTCACACACACACACACACACACTCAGACACACCGACAGGTCACTCACACACACACTCAGACACACCGACAGGTCACTCACACACACACTCAGACACACCGACAGGTCACTCACACACACACACACTCAGACACACCGACAGGTCACTCACACACACACTTAGACACACCGACAGGTCACTCACACACACACTCAGACACACCGACAGGTCACTCACACACACACTCAGACACACCGACAGGTCACTCACACACACTCAGACACACCGACAGGTCACTCACACACACTCACACACACACTCAGACACACCGACAGGTCACTCACACACACACTCAGACACACCGACAGGTCACTCACACACACACACTCAGACACACCGACAGGTCACTCACACACACACTCAGACACACCGACAGGTCACTCACACACACTCACACACACTCAGACACACCGACAGGTCACTCACACACACACACTCAGACACACCGACAGGTCACTCACACACACACACACTCAGACACACCGACAGGTCACTCACACACACACACACTCAGACACACCGACAGGTCACTCACACACACACACACTCAGACACACCGACAGGTCACTCACACACACACACTCAGACACACCGACAGGTCACTCACACACACACACACTCAGACACACCGACAGGTCACTCACACACACACACACACTCAGACACACCGACAGGTCACTCACACACACACACTCAGACACATCGACAGGTCACTCACACACACACACTCAGACACACCGACAGGTCACTCACACACACACACACATAAACACCGACAGGTCACTCACACACACACTCAGACACACCGACAGGTCACTCACACACACACACTCAGAAACACCGACAGGTCACTCACACACACACACTCAGACACACCGACAGGTCACTCACACACACACACACTCAGACACACCGACAGGTCACTCACACACACACACACTCAGACACACCGACAGGTCACTCACACACACACACTCAGACACACCGACAGGTCACTCACACACACACACACACACACACACCGACAGGTCACACACACACACACACTCAGACACACCGACAGGTCACTCACACACACTCAGACACACCGACAGGTCACTCACACACACACACTCAGACACACCGACAGGTCACTCACACACACACACTCAGACACACCGACAGGTCACTCACACACACACACTCAGACACACCGACAGGTCACTCACACACACACACTCAGACACACCGACAGGTCACTCACACACACACTCAGACACACCGACAGGTCACTCACACACACACACACTCAGACACACCGACAGGTCACTCACACACACACTCAGACACACCGACAGGTCACTCACACACACACACACTCAGACACACCGACAGGTCACTCACACACACACACTCAGACACACCGACAGGTCACTCACACACACACACACTCAGACACACCGACAGGTCACTCACACACACTCAGACACACCGACAGGTCACTCACACACACACACACTCAGACACACCGACAGGTCACTCACACACACACTCAGACACACCGACAGGTCACTCACACACACACTCAGACACACCGACAGGTCACTCACACACACACTCAGACACACCGACAGGTCACTCACACACACACACACTCAGACACACCGACAGGTCACTCACACACACTCAGACACACCGACAGGTCACTCACACACACACACACTCAGACACACCGACAGGTCACTCACACACACACACACTCAGACACACCGACAGGTCACTCACACACACACACTCAGACACACCGACAGGTCACTCACACACACACACACACACACACACTCAGACACACCGACAGGTCACTCACACACACACACACACTCAGACACACCGACAGGTCACTCACACACACACACACACTCAGACACACCGACAGGTCACTCACACACACACACACACACTCAGACACACCGACAGGTCACTCACACACACACACTCAG
>CM040918.1:40720053-40745053 GCA_023029165.1 Gobiocypris rarus | reverse complement strand
AGTCAATGGTGCCCCCAAAGCAGCCTGATTACAAACTTTCTTCAAAATATTTTCTTTTGAGTTCATAAGAACAGAGAAACTCAAACAGGTTTGGAACATCATGAGGGCGAGTAAATGATGACAGAATTTTAATTTTTGGGTGAACTATCCCTTTGAAGTGCACCAAAAGGCTACTAAAGAGTTCTTTAGAAATAAATAAAATAATCAAATGTAAAATAATATTAAATGTGTTCTGTTGCAAGTTTACATTCTTGATTCCATGTTTATTGTTGAGCTGTTGTCATTGTTTAATTGTCACTCTTATCACTCATATCACTCTTTAATTGCCAAGTTCATAAATTATTTTCAAAAACTGATTTGGAAAAAAACCCACACAAAATGACTTATTTTCAATATAAAAAGTGATTGTGTTCTGGATATTTGTTGACCTTTTATCACAGTCTTGGGCATGTCAAAGATTAGTAACAACACTGGATTTGATGCATTGTTAGTTTTTGTGTAGCATCAGATTAAAAAAAAGTCTCCCTCATTAATATGCTGTTATTATACTCTATACAAAAGCCAGAAACTAAGCTTTTTTTTTTTTTTTTTTTTTAAAGGGTTAATGGTGCCACCTGTGTAATAAATTACAGTTTAATCTTCCTAACAAGGGAAACCACCAACAATCAAGTATGCATGATTATATGGTGTAATGGCTTTCCAATCAAAAAATTGTATAATGGAAGTCAATGGGGCAAAAACGAACAGTAAATGAGGGAGAGAAAAAATCTGATCCTGTACAAAAACTAACAATGCATCAAAGCTAAAGTTGTTACTAATCTTTGACATGCCCAATACTGTGATAAGAGGTAAAAATATCCAGTCCACAATCACTTTTTATATTGAAAATAAGTCATTTTGTGTGTGGGTGTTTTTACAAATCAGTTTTGAAATAATTTATGAACTTGGCAATTAAAGAGTATTTTGTTTTAATAATTTTATTCTGGTACTGGATAATTTGAACTGAAGAGCCTCATAAATTAATAGATGTATTCATTCCTAAACTATGGTGCATTTCCATACTCAGTAACATAAATAATAGACTATATAATCTGGGCAAACCTGGTGGGATGTCCCTACCAAAGCTGAAACCAAACCTACGCCCTTGTTGATGACACTTTATATAACCACAGTTTTACCCCAAATACAAAAGAGATGAATTTATAAATTAGTGTTGATTAATAATGTTTAGTCATTTATTAACAGTACAATCGGCAGCTTTATTGATACTGACAAGTTAAAAAAAGATAGAGATTAGGCCTACTAAGTAAGCAGTAGTTGTGTGGTTGTTATGTTGTGATTTTACTTAGTCTGAGTTTCAGATTGCTATGAGTTATAATTAATATTTATTAATATAATTAATATTGCTCTGTCTGTCAAATCATTAAGTTCAGTATTATTCAGTATTAAAACTTTTCACAGAATGTTTTTTTTTTTTCATTATGTAAGATGATTTTATGTATATAACAATAAACCACAAAAAAATGACTTGCTGGACCTTTATAGAAAATGGCAGGAATAAGGCCCAGGAGAGGGAAAAAAAAACCAGAAGAGGAGGCTGTGTATTACGCATCAATGTGCAAAGACAAGGCAGGATTTAAAGCAAAATACATCAGTTCATTCAAAGGTAAGTAACACAGACCTATATTCAAGTATGGGATTTCCAACTCTGCTCTAAATCTTTTGTTAAAACTTTTCTCTGACTAATCAGACTAATTCTTTGTTAGGTCGGGGAGTGTTTACCACTTCTGCTTTTCAAAAGGAGATTTTTGATTGAGTATCGAGGAGATGTCATTGAAAAAGAAGAATATGAAAGAAGACTCCAATCGTATGACAATTCTCTTGCAGTGTTTCTATTTGAATTCCGTTTTAATGGAAAACAATTATGGTATGTATATGGCTTTATTTAATGTACAATGTCTTACAAGTATACAGAGTTGTAAGTCAACCAGAAATACAAACTGCATTTTCTGCAAGTAATAGCAACAGTAATAGTAAATTAGTGACTTGCATTTACGTATTGTGTAATTAAATCTGTTACTATACTTTTAGTTATAGTAGCATTTTGTTTTTTAATGTTTCAGGGTTGATGCTGCCAAAGAAGATGGCTCTTTAGGGCGTCTTGTCAATGACGATAACGTGAACCCCAACAGCAAAATTAAAATTATAATAGTGGACCAACACCCTCATCTGTGCTTATTCGCTAAAAAGGACATTAGTCCTAGAGAGGAAATCAGTTATGACTATGGGGATTCTGATTGGCCATGGAGACACCAGGTATAGATAACACTTATTTCTTAAATGTTATTTTGCTCTAAACAATTATGCAAACATAAGCTTTAATCATGTTGAGAATTTGTTATACTTTAGTGTACTTTATTGTTAATCTACGCAGGAAACTTCGAAGACTAGAGAACCTGCGCCACTCGTCTGTGGAGATGGAAGTAAAATATCACAGATGGTAAGTGTTTATGAAAGGTGAATGTACTTTGAGTCGTGTAGTTTATTCTATATATTCTCATTCAAACACGCAGGTTTCTGTTAAAATGGTTTATCGTTCATGTTGAGAATCGAATGAGTTAACACTTTATTGTTAATCTACGCAGGAAACTTCAGAGACTAGAGAACCTACTCGTCTGTGGAGATGGAAGTAAAATATCACAGATGGTAAGTGTTTATGAAAGGTGAATGTACTTTGAGTCTTGTAGTTTATTCTATATATTCTCATTCAAACACGCAGGTTTCTGTTAAAATGGTTTATCGTTCATGTTGAGAATCGAATGAGTTAACACTTTATTGTTAATCTACGCAGGAAACTTCGGAGACTAGAGAACCTGCGCCACTCGTCTGTGGAGATGGAAGTAAAATATCACAGATGGTAAGTGTTTATGAAAGGTGAATGTACTTTGAGTCTTGTAGTTTATTCTATATATTCTCATTCAAACACGCAGGTTTCTGTTACAATGGTTTATCGTTCATATTGGAGAATCAAAGTTAACACTTTATTGTTAATCTACGCAGGAAAATTCAGAGACTAGAGAACCTGCGCCACTCTCTGTGGAGATGGAAGTAAAATATCACAGATGGTAAGTGTTTATGAAAGGTGAATGTACTTTGAGTCGTGTAGTTTATTCTATATATTCTCATTCAAACCACGCAGGTTTCTGTTACAATGGTTTATCGTTCATATTGAGAATCAAATGAGTTAACACTTTATTGTTAATCTACGCAGGAAACTTCAGAGACTAGAGAACCTGCGCCACTCGTCTGTGGAGATGGAAGTAAAATATCACAGATGGTAAGTGTTTATGAAAGGTGAATGCACTTTGAGTCGTGTAGTTTATTCTATATATTCTCATTCAAACACGCAGGTTTCTGTTAAAATGGTTTATCGTTCATGTTGAGAATCGAATGAGTTAACACTTTATTGTTAATCTACGCAGGAAACTTCAGAGACTAGAGAACCTGCGCCACTCGTCTGTGGAGATGGAAGTAAAATATCACAGATGGTAAGTGTTTATGAAAGGTGAATGCACTTTGAGTCGTGTAGTTTATTCTATATATTCTCATTCAAACACGCAGGTTTCTGTTAAAATGGTTTATCGTTCATGTTGAGAATCAAATGAGTTAACACTTTATTTTTAATCTACGCAGGAAACTTCGGAGACTAGAGAACCTGCGCCACTCGTCTGTGGAGATGGAAGTAAAATATCACAGATGGTAAGTGTTTATGAAAGGTGAATGTACTTTGAGTCGTGTAGTTTATTCTATATATTCTCATTCAAACACGCAGGTTTCTGTTAAAATGGTTTATCGTTCATGTTGAGAATCAAATGAGTTAACACTTTATTGTTAATCTCACAGGAAACTTCAGAGACTAGAGAACCTGCGCCACTCGTCTGTGGAGATGGAAGTAAAATATCACAGATGGTAAGTGTTTATGAAAGGTGAATGTACTTTGAGTCTTGTAGTTTATTCTATATATTCTCGTCCAACCATGCAGGTTTCTATTACAATGGTTTATCGTTCATATTGAGAATCAAATGAGTTAACACTTTATTGTTAATCTACGCAGGAAACTTCAGAGACTAGAGAACCTGCGCCACTCGTCTGTGGAGATGGAAGTAAAATATCACAGATGGTAAGTGTTTATGAAAGGTGAATGTACTTTGAGTCGTGTAGTTTATTCTATATATTCTCGTCCAACCACGCAGGTTTCTGTTAAAATGGTTTATCGTTCATGTTGAGAATCGAATGAGTTAACACTTTATTGTTAATCTCAGGAAACTTCAGAGACTAGAGAACCTGCGCCACTCGTCTGTGGAGATGGAAGTAAAATATCACAGATGGTAAGTGTTTATGAAAGGTGAATGTACTTTGAGTCTTGTAGTTTATTCTATATATTCTCGTCCAACCATGCAGGTTTCTATTACAATGGTTTATCGTTCATATTGAGAATCAAATGAGTTAACACTTTATTGTTAATCTCATGAGGAAACTTCAGAGACTAGAGAACCTGCGCCACTCGTCTGTGGAGATGGAAGTAAAATATCACAGATGGTAAGTGTTTATGAAAGGTGAATGTACTTTGAGTCGTGTAGTTTATTCTATATATTCTCGTCCAACCACGCAGGTTTCTGTTAAAATGGTTTATCGTTCATGTTGAGAATCGAATGAGTTAACACTTTATTGTTAATCTCATAGGAAACTTCAGAGACTAGAGAACCTGCGCCACTCGTCTGTGGAGATGGAAGTAAAATATCACAGATGGTAAGTGTTTATGAAAGGTGAATGTACTTTGAGTCTTGTAGTTTATTCTATATATTCTCGTCCAACCATGCAGGTTTCTATTACAATGGTTTATCGTTCATATTGAGAATCAAATGAGTTAACACTTTATTGTTAATCTCATGGAAACTTCAGAGACTAGAGAACCTGCGCCACTCGTCTGTGGAGATGGAAGTAAAATATCACAGATGGTAAGTGTTTATGAAAGGTGAATGTACTTTGAGTCGTGTAGTTTATTCTATATATTCTCGTCCAACCACGCAGGTTTCTGTTACAATGGTTTATCGTTCATGTTGAGAATCGAATGAGTTAACACTTTATTGTTAATCTACGCAGGAAACTTCAGAGACTAGAGAACCTGCGCCACTCGTCTGTGGAGATGGAAGTAAAATATCACAGATGGTAAGTGTTTATGAAAGGTGAATGTACTTTGAGTCTTGTAGTTTATTCTATATATTCTCGTCCAACCATGCAGGTTTCTATTACAATGGTTTATCGTTCATATTGAGAATCAAATGAGTTAACACTTTATTGTTAATCTACGCAGGAAACTTCAGAGACTAGAGAACCTCACTCTGTGGAGATGGAAGTAAAATATCACAGATGGTAAGTGTTTATGAAAGGTGAATGTACTTTGAGTCGTGTAGTTTATTCTATATATTCTCGTCCAACCACGCAGGTTTCTGTTAAAATGGTTTATCGTTCATGTTGAGAATCGAATGAGTTAACACTTTATTGTTAATCTCATAGGAAACTTCAGAGACTAGAGAACCTGCGCCACTCGTCTGTGGAGATGGAAGTAAAATATCACAGATGGTAAGTGTTTATGAAAGGTGAATGTACTTTGAGTCTTGTAGTTTATTCTATATATTCTCGTCCAACCACGCAGGTTTCTGTTACAATGGTTTATCGTTCATGTTGAGAATCGAATGAGTTAACACTTTATTGTTAATCTACGCAGGAAACTTCAGAGACTAGAGAACCTGTGCCACTCGTCTGTGGAGATGGAAGTAAAATATCACAGATGGTAAGTGTTTATGAAAGGTGAATGTACTTTGAGTCTTGTAGTTTATTCTATATATTCTCGTCCAACCATGCAGGTTTCTATTACAATGGTTTATCGTTCATATTGAGAATCAAATGAGTTAACACTTTATTGTTAATCTACGCAGGAAACTTCAGAGACTAGAGAACCTGCGCCACTCGTCTGTGGAGATGGAAGTAAAATATCACAGATGGTAAGTGTTTATGAAAGGTGAATGTACTTTGAGTCGTGTAGTTTATTCTATATATTCTCGTCCAACCACGCAGGTTTCTGTTACAATGGTTTATCGTTCATGTTGAGAATCGAATGAGTTAACACTTTATTGTTAATCTACGCAGGAAACTTCGGAGACTAGAGAACCTGCGCCACTCGTCTGTGGAGATGGAAGTAAAATATCACAGATGGTAAGTGTTTATGAAAGGTGAATGTACTTTGAGTCGTGTAGTTTATTCTATATATTCTCATTCAAACACGCAGGTTTCTGTTAAAATGGTTTATCGTTCATGTTGAGAATCGAATGAGTTAACCCTCTAGGCGCCACGGTCGAGTTTACTCGACGAGATGCGGAACTGAATAAAACGGCTGATTTTGTCAAATAGGGAATCAAATTTCGTTCGACCTCCCCTCCACTAGATAGCAAACATGTCATACTTCATCCCTGACTCAAAAAAACGTCATGCTTCTATACAAAATCTTTGAGCAAGAGCGCATTGAATCAGTGTGAAAAAAAAGCGGAGCTTGTGTTCGAGTGAGCCATTTTATCAGAGCAATATTGTCAAAGTCAGCAAGTATTTGTATTAGATTATTATTATTATTATTATTATTATTATTATTATTATCTATTGGCTTCAATAAATCTTACCCGTAGTGTAATGAAGTGTTGGGTCTTCTATTCGCGGACCCTGTTTCTATGTGCTGTCAGAAGATGACGGTGATTCTGAAAGTGTTGTGTGTAATGTCCTCATATTTACTGTTGATGTCATGTTGTGGGGGTTAGGGTGAAGATCATGGTTTGGGTTACTACAGTCAGATAGGTATACGTGTTGTGTGTAATGTCCTCATATTTACTGTTGATGTCATGTTGTGGGGGTTAGGGTGAAGATCATGGTTTGGGTTACTACAGTCAGATAGGGATACATGTTGTGTGTAATGTCCTCATATTTACTGTTGATGTCATGTTGTGGGGGTTAGGTGAAGATCATGGTTTGGGTTACTACAGTCAGATAGGGATACGTGTTGTGTGTAATGTCCTCATATTTACTGTTGATGTCATGTTGTGGGGGTTAGGGTGAAGATCATGGTTTGGGTTACTACAGTCAGATAGGGATACGTGTTGTGTGTAATGTCCTCATATTTACTGTTGATGTCATGTTGTGGGGGTTAGGGTGAAGATCATGGTTTGGGTTACTACAGTCAGATAGGGATACGTGTTGTGTAATGTCCTCATATTTACTGTTGATGTCATGTTGTGGGGGTTGGGTGAAGATCATGGTTTGGGTTACTACAGTCAGATAGGGATACGTGTTGTGTGTAATGTGATATTTACTGTTGATGTCATGTTGTGGGGGTTGGGTGAAGATCATGGTTTGGGTTACTACAGTCAGATAGGGATACGTTGTGTGTAATGTCCTCATATTTACTGTTGATGTCATGTTGTGGGGGTTAGGGTGAAGATCATGGTTTGGGTTACTACAGTCAGATAGGGATACGTGTTGTGTGTAATGTCCTCATATTTACTGTTGATGTCATGTTGTGGGGGTTAGGGTGAAGATCATGGTTTGGGTTACTACAGTCAGATAGGGATACGTGTTGTGTGTAATGTCCTCATATTTACTGTTGATGTCATGTTGTGGGGGTTGGGTGAAGATCATGGTTTGGGTTACTACAGTCAGATAGGGATACGTGTTGTGTGTAATGTCCTCATATTTACTGTTGATGTCATGTTGTGGGGGTTAGGGTGAAGATCATGGTTTGGGTTACTACAGTCAGATAGGGATACGTGTTGTGTGTAATGTCCTCATATTTACTGTTGATGTCATGTTGTGGGGGTTGGGTGAAGATCATGGTTTGGGTTACTACAGTCAGATAGGGATACGTGTTGTGTGTAATGTCCTCATATTTACTGTTGATGTCATGTTGTGGGGGTTAGGGTGAAGATCATGGTTTGGGTTACTACAGTCAGATAGGGATACGTGTTGTGTGTAATGTCCTCATATTTACTGTTGATGTCATGTTGTGGGGGTTAGGTGAAGATCATGGTTTGGGTTACTACAGTCAGATAGGGATACGTGTTGTGTGTAATGTCCTCATATTTACTGTTGATGTCATGTTGTGGGGTTAGGTGAAGATCATGGTTTGGGTTACTACAGTCAGATAGGGATACGTGTTGTGTGTAATGTCCTCATATTTACTGTTGATGTCATGTTGTGGGGGTTGGGTGAAGATCATGGTTTGGGTTACTACAGTCAGATAGGGATACGTGTTGTGTGTAATGTCCTCATATTTACTGTTGATGTCATGTTGTGGGGGTTAGGTGAAGATCATGGTTTGGGTTACTACAGTCAGATAGGGATACGTGTTGTGTGTAATGTCCTCATATTTACTGTTGATGTCATGTTGTGGGGGTTAGGGTGAAGATCATGGTTTGGGTTACTACAGTCAGATAGGGATACGTGTTGTGTGTAATGTCCTCATATTTACTGTTGATGTCATGTTGTGGGGGTTGGGTGAAGATCATGGTTTGGGTTACTACAGTCAGATAGGGATACGTGTTGTGTGTAATGTCCTCATATTTACTGTTGATGTCATGTTGTGGGGGTTAGGGTGAAGATCATGGTTTGGGTTACTACAGTCAGATAGGGATACGTGTTGTGTGTAATGTCCTCATATTTACTGTTGATGTCATGTTGTGGGGGTTAGGGTGAAGATCATGGTTTGGGTTACTACAGTCAGATAGGGATACGTGTTGTGTGTAATGTCCTCATATTTACTGTTGATGTCATGTTGTGGGGGTTGGGTGAAGATCATGGTTTGGGTTACTACAGTCAGATAGGGATACGTGTTGTGTGTAATGTCCTCATATTTACTGTTGATGTCATGTTGTGGGGGTTGGGTGAAGATCATGGTTTGGGTTACTACAGTCAGATAGGGATACGTGTTGTGTGTAATGTGATATTTACTGTTGATGTCATGTTGTGGGGGTTGGGTGAAGATCATGGTTTGGGTTACTACAGTCAGATAGGGATACGTGTTGTGTGTAATGTCCTCATATTTACTGTTGATGTCATGTTGTGGGGGTTGGGTGAAGATCATGGTTTGGGTTACTACAGTCAGATAGGGATACGTGTTGTGTGTAATGTCCTCATATTTACTGTTGATGTCATGTTGTGGGGGTTAGGTGAAGATCATGGTTTGGGTTACTACAGTCAGATAGGGATATGTGTTGTGTGTAATGTCCTCATATTTACTGTTGATGTCATGTTGTGGGGGTTGGGTGAAGATCATGGTTTGGGTTACTACAGTCAGATAGGGATACGTGTTGTGTGTAATGTCCTCATATTTACTGTTGATGTCATGTTGTGGGGGTTAGGGTGAAGATCATGGTTTGGGTTACTACAGTCAGATAGGGATACGTGTTGTGTGTAATGTCCTCATATTTACTGTTGATGTCATGTTGTGGGGGTTAGGGTGAAGATCATGGTTTGGGTTACTACAGTCAGATAGGGATACGTGTTGTGTGTAATGTCCTCATATTTACTGTTGATGTCATGTTGTGGGGGTTAGGTGAAGATCATGGTTTGGGTTACTACAGTCAGATAGGTATACGTGTTGTGTGTAATGTCCTCATATTTACTGTTGATGTCATGTTGTGGGGGTTAGGGTGAAGATCATGGTTTGGGTTACTACAGTCAGATAGGGATACGTGTTGTGTGTAATGTCCTCATATTTACTGTTGATGTCATGTTGTGGGGTTTAGGGTGAAGATCATGGTTTGGGTTACTACAGTCAGATAGGGATACGTGTTGTGTGTAATGTCCTCATATTTACTGTTGATAAAACATTTGTAATTTACTGGTAAAACCTACATTGTTTAAGATATTCAATTGATTTAAACCCTAAACCTTTTAGTTATACGTTTAACATATATTTTAAGTTTACATCACTTTAGATGGGTTAATCAGATTCATTTTAATAAATGTTTTATTATTTATTTTTTTTAACAGATATGCAAACATGACATCATTCATTCAGCTGTGTCAAGCTTGGATAAATGTGCAAGCTGTAATGGGCCCTATTCTGCATTTAAGTGGATTGGTGTAAAGTGTAAGAGTAAGTACTATGTTTTGACTAGTAAAAGATACTGAAATGTGTACGGTAATGTGTTACTAGTCGCTATTCATTTATTCATTTCCCAACCCTTTTGGTAGATAGCATATCATTTTTATTTAGAGCAAATCTCAGGAACCAAACTTATTTTAATTATTCTGTCTAGTTTGCTCATATTTCTGGCATAAATCTTGCTACAACAAGAATGTGATGCCTTACCCTGACTCATTTAAATCAGTAAGTGAATTTTATCAAATAATCTTTAAAAGAATAGTTCACTAATAGTATTTTTTTTTTTGTAAATTTTGTACAGTTTGTAAATGTCTATATTTTTAATTAATAAATATTTGTTTTCTGTTATAGAATTCTGAAGAAGAATTATTTAGTGAGTACTCGGATAAGGACTATGTTCCCAGTGGTTTTTCAGAGGATTCTGAATCAGACATGGTGTCTTCAGAACTGGAGAGTCCTAAACCACTCTGTAACATAGACTGCCAAGAAAGCGTCTTAGTTAAAGATTCACTACCTGAAGATGTAGTCTGCACCGCTGGCTGAAAAAGTCATGCAGGAAAGGCGAGCAGGTATTCGAAGTCCACAACAAAGTTGGGGTTGAAAATATAGAGGCTCATGATACCACCGAATGTGGGGAAGGTCCATCAGTACAATCCACTGAAATATCCACTTCAGTATATAAGAATTACTGTTATATTTGTGGAAAGCCCCAATCGAAATTCACAAGACACTTAAAAATTCATGAAAACACAAATGTGGATGTTGCTAGGGCTCTGGCCTTGCCCAAGCATTCAAGGAACGTAAGAAACTGCTGGACAAACTACGAAATAAAGGAAATTATGAACATAATGCAAGTGTTTTAGCCAGTGGATCTGGGCAATTGAAACTCAAACGTAAACCGAAGAATAATTACAATCCAAATGATTATGTGAATTGCATGTATTGCCATGCAATGTTCCTACGCATGAGATCTGTGGAGACATACGAAACTGTCCTTCTAAGTCGGTGGATCGGGAACAACCAGGAAGAAATAAAGTACTGGCTTTAGCGACAATGTCTGATTCAGTTTTGTGTCAGCAAATGACACAGAGTGTTTGGAAACTCCTAACACCAATGAAAGATGATGCCATCTCTGCTGCTGTGCGGAGTGATTTCACTGTCCTACAACTGGCACAATCATTTTTAAATAAACATGGCCAAGATCCGTCTAAACATGAATACATCCGACAGAAGCTAAGAGAGGTTGGAAGACTTTTGTTGATCCTGAGAGAGCAATTTTCATTGCATACGATTGAGGATGCTGTTAAGCCTGCGCATTTTGGGATGGTTGTACAGGCTGTCAAAAGAGTATCTGGGTATGATGCAGCAAAACACACTTACAACACTCCAAGCCTTGCTCTTAAGCTGGGTCACTCTTTGAACAAGTTATGTGACATCATACACTGTAGAGCATTAATAGCTGAAGATGATGCAAGGATTAAGTCAACCCAGACTTTCAAAAAGTTGTGTAATTCTAAGTGGTCAGAACTTGTGTCTCATGGAGCTTTAACCACTTTACACGGAGGACATTTCAATAAACCATCCACCCTCCCGTTTACTGAAGATGTTCAGCGCCTTCATCAACATCTCGAAACAGTCGCTGATGTAGCTTCTGACAACTTGAAGAAGACTGCGTCACCAAAAGTCTATGGAGAGCTGTGCAGATCGACTCTTGCCAAAATTATTCTGTTCAATCGAAGGCGTGGAGGAGAAGTTGCAAGGATGCACTTGAAAAGTTTCCTAGAGAGGGACACAGCTCCTCTTCACAAAGATGTTGCTGTTGGCCTTACAGCGTTTGAGCAGAAACTTTGCGCACATTTTAGTCGAGTAGAAATTAGGGGAAAAAAGGGGCGTAAAGTAGCAGTTTTGCTATCGCCGGACATGGTCGATGCTTTAACCCTTCTCATAAGCAAAAGACAAGAGTGCGGAGTTCCACAAGACAATACATTTCTTTTGCAAGACCCAGCTGTTTGACTTCATATCGAGGTCAAGACTGTCTACGTGTTTACGCAGATGAGTGTGGTGCTCAGAACCCTGAGCTCCTCCGGTCTACACAGTTGCGTAAGCATGTCGCAACTTTATCACAGGTTCTAAACTTAAAAAACCATGAGCTGGATCAAGTGGCAGACTTCTTGGGCCATGATATACGTGTCCACAGAGAATATTACAGGTTGCCAGAGGCTACAACCCAGCTGGCCAAAATTTCTAAACTTCTACTGGCCATGGAGAAAGGTTCTCTTACAATTCTACAAGGCAAAACACTTGAAGAGATAGACATTGAAGGTAAGTCTATTAAAGTTAAAATTAGATTTTTGTTTAGTGTATGGTTTATAGTATATTTTATTGTAAAGGTTATCAAGTGTATAGGCTTATGTACATACAGACAATATATCTTTACCAAAGTAATATTTTTCAGAATGGTCATTATGTGATAATTTTATTTGCTCCTAACATTTGCTATACTTAACTTGATTCAAATTGTTTGTTTTTTGTTAGAAAACCTAGACTTAGCCGATTCTAATCCAAGTGATGACAGTGATGCTGAGGAGACAGATCAACTAACACAAAGTGAAATTGGTAAAAGTACAAAAAACATACAAATGGCAAATCATTAAATTCAATCTTGCCATATGATGCACCACTTTGTACACCGATCAGGCATAACAATATGACCACTGACAGGTTAAGTGAATAACACTGATTATCTCTTCTCCATGGCACACATTAGTGGGTGGGATATATTAAGTGAAAGTGAAGTGACATGTGGCCAAGTAAGGTGTCCCATACTTGGAATTTGTGCTCTGCATTTAACCCATCCAAGTCCACACACACAGTAGTGAACACACACCCAGAGCAGTAGGGAGCCATATTGCTGTGGCGCCCTGGGAGCAGTTGGGGGTTCGGTGCCTCACCTCATTGATGCGCATGGAGAGCAAATAAAAAAGGAATAAAATAATTTACAAATCTCATAAACTTATATTTTATTCACAATAAAATATTGATAACATATCAAATGTTGAAAGAGAGACATTTTGAAATGTCATGCCAACTAATGGCTAATTTTGGATTCCATTAGAGCTACACATTCCAAAAAAGTTGGGACCATGTTTACCACTGTGTGGCATCCCCTCTTCTTTTTATAACAGTCTGCAAACGTCTAGGGACTGAGGAGACATGTTGCTCAAGTATAGGAATAGGAATCTTGTCCCAATCTTGTCTAATACAGGCTTCTAGTTGCTCAACTGTCTTTAGTCTTCTTTGTCGCATTTTCCTCTTTATGATGCACCAAATGTTTTCTATGGGTGAAAGATCTGGACTGTAGGCTGGCCATTTCAGTACCGGATCCTTCTTCTACGCAGCTATGATGTTGTAAATCAGTGGTCACCAAACTTTTCAAGCCAAAGATCCCTGACCTTAGCCTTGATGAAAGGCAAGATCTACCTATAGATTTTCATGGCGATTCAGAGTTTTTTTACACCATCTGTCGATTTTTTTTTTTTTGTTTAAGCAAATTATTGTTGTTTATTAGCTCTATAACTGGCCAAACTTGCCTTAAAAAATTAGCTATTTGAAATGCGAGGCAACCACTGCATTTTAATCACGATCCAAACAAAGATAGACATATGTAGCATGAGCAGTTGTTTTAAATTACATTGCATAATTTCAAGACTTAGAGCAAATACAGAAGGGTCTGACTTTAGCTTTGTGAAATTGTTACATAATACACACCTGCACAAAACAAAAACAGATGGACTAAATAAAAATGCTAATTCACTCTCTGACAGTAGGTGGTGCTTATGAAAAAAAAGGTGTTTCTTTGGGTACCGCTGTAAAAATGCCAGCGAAACTATTCTCAAGACAGTCAGTTTCGTTCAGAGATACATTCCATGTAACCCCCCTCCCCGATTCAATATTTATATTTTTCTTCCTATATTTCAAACATCTCCAACAGTTCTCTTGCTGGGCCTATTTATACCTGCATGGTCCACTTCATGTGTTTTTACAGATAAGATATTTATCTGATTTATCAATGTCATGATTTCATTTACACTTAGTCACGTGTCTCGGCAAAATGGATATAAATCCGATCTTCAATTCCCAAGCTACGAATTTTTAAGATCACATAACCGAAATCAACAAATATGAGCTACATTTTATTGATCAACTGCTCATTTCAAAATCAAGGACTGCAATAGGAGAGAGTAGCTTAAGCACTGACTTTAACGATGATGATTGTGTATTGAGCATCTGCAACTTTTACTTTCATTTGCATCAGTTTTCTAAAGAGATAGTCATGCTTGCCTGCGGCGACGCATGCTGCAGTAGCGCTGTATAACTGTATAACATCGGTCAATTTGTGCTGTGCAAATTTTGAGGTTGCAGAGAATACATTTTGGGAGTATATCAAGGCTCGAAATCGCTCCATAAAGTGTTTGTAACGCTTTACACATAGAGGCCGGATAGCTGGCCTGAATGGTTGTAGCCAAGTTTAAGCAAAACTCAGGTATCTGAGATTTCACAGGGGGTTATTATCAGGGTCGTCGATCCCACGCACACATGAGGTAGTTTGCAAAACACTCCACTACAAACGGCGTCAACAGAAATATTACACGCATACATGCGATGTTCATACAGCTCGCGCATCCATGGACTGCCCACTAATCAGCGAGTGAAAGTGTGTGCGTTCTGCCTTAAAGGAGCAGTACCTAATTCTACTTGTTACATGTTGTTTATTGGGAGCTACCCCGGACAGTGATAAAGATCGACCAGTCGATCGCGATTGACGGGTTGGCGACCACTGTTGTAAATGATGCAGTGTGGGGTCTGGCATTGTCATGTTGGAAAATACAAGGTCTTCCCTGAAAGAGACAACGACTGGATAGAAGCATATGTTGTGTTAGAACTTGGATATACCTTTCAGCATTGATGGTGCCTTTCCAGATGTGTAAGCTGCCAATGCCACACACACTCATACAATCCCATACCATCAGAGATGCAGGCCTCTGAACTGAGCGCTGATAACAACTTGGGTTGTCTATGTCCTATATAGTCCGTATGACATGGCATCCCAGTTTTCCAAAAATAACTTCAATTTTAGATTTGTCTGACCACAGAAGAGTTTTCCACTTTGCCACAGTCCATTTTAAATGAGCCTTGGCCCAGAAAAAATGCCTGCGCTTCTGAATCATGTTCCTCTTCCCATCTTGACTTCTGAGAGACACTGCCACTCTGAGAGGCTCTTTTTTATTGCCAATTGACCTAATAAGTTGCAAATTGGTCCTCCAGTTGTTCCTTATATGTACATTTAACTTTTCCGGCCTCTAATTGCTACCTGTCCCAACTTTTTTGGAATGTGTAGCTCTCATGAAATCTAAATGAGCTAATATTTGTCATGACATTTTAAAATGTCTCACTTTTAACATTTGATATGTTATCGATATTCTATTGTGAATAAAATATAAATTTATGAGATTAGTAAATTATTGCAATCCTTTTTTATTCACAATTTTTACAGTGTCCAAACTTTTTTAGAATCGTGTTTATACACCAAGCAGTGCCTAATGTATGTTACAGTATTTTATTATTTCTTTCATAGATGATGGCCCTGCCTTAGAAAGCTTTCCTGCAGGTAAGACAAGATGGAAGTTTTTAACTACTAATCCATCTTAAAGATATATAAATGTTAGTCGAAGCTAAAATCAGTGGCATATATAATCTAGAATTTGGGATTTTGGATCACTTTTTGCATTTGCTTGATTGATTTAAATTAGATGTACATGTGTTTCTGTTTTGTTTTAAGGAGTTTTCCAAAAAAGGAAGAAGAAGTACAGCAGTATGGAAGAGCATCAACAAGCTGGTAAAAAAAAACACCAACAAAATTGCACAATGGTGTAGATCAAATTTAAATTTCTTTACAAAAATTGTAAAATCTACCTACATACCTGCTTCCTTATTAAAAGCAGGCCACAACAGCCACTCAATACTTTAGTCAAGACTAGCAATCATTCAAACAGGGCTAGACCATAGCAAATTGTAGATCAAAAAATGTGGATCAAATTTAAATTCCTCTACAAATATTGTACAATTTTGGTGAGAACTGACTGCTGATGGACTAAAGATAATTATTAGTCTGGTTAAAAGAATAGTGAGATGAGATCTAGTCATCATGGTGTTTAGTCCAGTTTATGCTTCTATATAAATAAACATGTGACACCAAAACCTCAATAGTAAACTATATTATTCATACCACAGCACTAAAGCGAGTTAGGCGACCTGGGCGACCTGACGAGGATCTTCAAAGCACCTCAGATGGTATGGGCATTAATCTCATTTAACTAGCATGTTTAGCAAGGTTTGATTCAGTTCATGTAGACCAAGCAGTGCCTAATGTATGTTACAGTATTTTATTATTTCTTTCATAGATGATGGCCCTGCCTTAGAAAGCTTTCCTGCAGGTAAGACAAGATGGAAGTTTTTAACTACTAATGCATCTTAAAGATATATAAATGTTAGTCGAAGCTAAAATCAATGGCATATATAATCTAGAATTTGGGATTTTGGATCACTATTTGCATTTGCTTGATTGATTTAAATTAGATGTACATGTGTTTCTGTTTTGTTTTAAGGAGTTTTCCAAAAAAAAGGAAGAAGAAGTACAGCAGTATGGAAGAGCATCAACAAGCTGGTAAAAAAAAACACCAACAAATACGCACAATGAACACTTTATTATACAATCATGTAGCTCAAGCCGGCCTTAGCATCTGTTTCTATGAGCCACTATATGTAGGTCATTCATTTACATTTATGCATTTAGCAGATGCTTTTATCCAAAGAGACTTACAACTGAGGAGTACAGGAAGCGATCAGTCATGAAGAGGCAAAGAAATGCAATAAGTGCCTTAGAGTACCAAGTTTTGGACATTACTCAGAGTAGCCTAAGCTAGAATAGGCCCCCTGTTCTATAGAAGAGAGGAATAGAAGACAAATAGAGGAAAAGGGATTTTTTTTTTAATAAGATTAAGTGCTCACGGAAGAGATGAGTTTTTAGCTGTCTTTTGAATGATGACAGTGATTCTGCCATCCGGATGGAGGTGGGAAGATTGTTCCACCAGCCGGGAACAGTGAATGAAAAAGTTCTGGAGAGGGATTTCATGCCTCTCTGTGATGGTACCATAAAACTACGCCCTTACCTGAGCGAAGGCTTCTGCTAGGTGTAGACTCGTAGGAGCGAGTGATGCTGGTGCCGAGCCTGTGGTGGATCCATAAGCGAGTGTCAAGGCCTTGAACTTGATGCGGGCAACAAGTGGCAGCCAGTGCAGAGAGATGAAGAGAGGTGTGACATGGGCCCTTTCAGGCTCGTTGAAGACAAGACATGCCGCAGCGTTCTGAATCATTTGCAGTGGTTTAATTGCACACAATGAATCCAGGGTCGTCATGATTTTGCCAAGTAAGACATGGTCCTGTGTCAACATATTTTGTTGATCCTGGAGCAACATTTCTGTCTGAAAATGTAGTCCTAACCATATACCTACCTCTAAACCTACCCATAACTTACCCCTACAAAATCATAGGAAAATGACTTGATATAAAACTGGTGAATAACACTGATGTAGAAGCACCTAACCCTGTTAAGCCTAAACTTGACATGTAAACTTGTCCATCAAATCTGATTGGTTGGTTGGAATGTTGATCCAGGGTCAACAAAGATGTTGATCCAGGAACACAGGTTCACCCTGAGGGGTCATTGAAATGTGGTCTTTGAAGGACAGCTTGTCATCAAATATTACTCCAAGATTTCTGTGCCCAGTGATGTAGTGTAAAAGTAGAAGAGAAGATGTCAGAGCACTGAGCCCTGAGGAACCTCAGTGGTCAGTTGATGTGCTTTGGATACCTCACCTCTCCAGGCAACCTTGAAAGACCTACCTGTGAGATAAGACTCAAACCAGTGGAGTGGAGTCCCTGTGATGCCCAGTGATGAGAGGGTGGACAGAAGAATCTGGTGATTCACTGTGTCAAATGCAGCAGATAGATCGAGGAGGATTAGGACTGCTGATCTGGAAGCAGCTTTGCCATCCGCAGGGCTTCAGTGACTGACAGTAATGCAGTCTCTGTTGAGTGGGCCTTTTTGAAACCTGACTGGTTTTCTATTGTGGCATTATAATGCCATTAATAACCGAGCGTCAATCCCATTTTTCCAGAAGTCAGCTGTGAATGGCCTTTAGTAAAACAAGCAAAAGATATGGCTTCATCCACGGACCTGACAAAAGAGAGTTCAACTTTATTTACTGACGGATTGCTTCTTAATATAAATGTCTTTACCAGATACTATATTAACTTTATTTATTATTTTTATGGAGCTGTAGCTACTGGGGAAAATGAGAATACATATTGCTGTAGTTCACAGCTACACTATAGTTATCACTATACTTCCACTAAATCTATGTTGTCTACCCAACAACAATATATATACAGAAATGTGAAGTGTCCATTAAATAGTTGTAACTATGATTCTAAATTCTAAATTGCTTCATGTGGCTTTGGATGAAAGATAAATCACTTGTTCATATCAGTAAGCAAGAGTTGTTGTGTACGCTTTTTATTTTCATTCTTTGTCAGTTTTTTTGAGTGGTTAATATATTTAATATAGTTTCAGCCTTAGGCTACTCAAAGGCCGCGGAAACAAGGCCAGTGGGTTCGTTACGCATGTTAATTCATTCCCGGCGTTCCTGGTTAGCTTCTTATTTATTAAATAAAAAGGCAATTAGTTGATGAACCAAATTTTGTGATTTTGATCGGTTTCATCAGCTAATTGCCTGTTTATTTAATAAATAAGCGGCCTTTGAGTAGCCTATGGTTGAAACTATAGCGTCTTTCTGTTTTTAATAAATTTGTTGAATATATGCCTTAATTAACTATTATAGGTAGTTATATTTGTGGCTTCACCGGGGTCCGTTATTTACTAGTTCTGAGAACTTCAGAAATGTGGAAAGTTATTAAATAGCTGTAAATATGGTTCTTTTTTTTTTAAATATTTTTTCTTAATATTATTAATAAAAAACGGGTATGATCAGTCATGCTTTGTACTGTAACTGTAACTACAACCTTTCAATGGGGTAAAGTGCTGAAACCCTTTTATACTTTAATGGAAAGTATATTAAACCAAAACAGAATGATAATAAAAAGCTTACACAACAACTCTTGCTTACTGATATGAACAAGTGATTTATCTTTCATCCAAAGCCATATGAAGCAATTTTGAATTTAGAATCATAGTTACAACTATTTAATGGACACTTTTCACATTTCTGAAGTGATATAATTGTGGCTGCAAAGAACATAAAGATTTAGTGGAAGTGGTAACTATAGTGTAGCTGTGAACTACAGCAATATGTATTCTCATTTTCCCCAGTAGCTACTGCTCCATAAAATAATAAAGTTAATATAGTATCTGGTAAAGACATTTATTTTAATAAAGCAATCAGTCAGTAAAAGCAGCCAGTTGATTAAACTGTGAGAGGAAAGATGAAACCTGGTTGAAAACAACCCGCTCAAGTGTTTTTGCTATGTAAGGCAGGAGAGAAATAGGTCTGTAGTTCTCTACAAGTGATGTGTCTAGAGTGGGTTTCTTAAGCAGTGGGGTGACCCGGGCCTGCTTGAATGTGGTTGGGAAAATGCCGGTGCAGAGAAATGTGTTGATGATGTGTGTGAGTGCTGGTAGAAGTGTGGGAGAGATCGCTTGTAGAAGGTGTGAGGGGATAGGATCTAGAGGGCAGGTAGTAGGATGGCTGGAGAGGAGAAATTTAGATACTTCTGCCTCAGAGAGTGTGAAGAAGGAGGAGAGGTGATGTGTGGATGTGGCTGATCTAGAAACCTGTGTGTGTGGAGGTGGGAACTGACTGCTGATGGCTGTTGTTTTATCAGTGAAAAAATGGGCAAAGTCTTCTGCAGATAGAGAGGTGGTGGAGGGGGACAGAGGAAAGATTTGAATGCTCTGAAAAGTGTGTGTTAGAGGTACTGTTGATTTTGTTGTGGAATTATGAGGATTTAGCATGGACATCATCTGAGAAGGATGAGAGCAGAGATTGATATTTATCCAGGTCAGACGGGTCGTTTGATTTAGGCCACTTCCTCTCTGCTGCCCTGAGTTTGGTCTGGTGTTCACAAAGAACATCAGATATCCAAGGGTTAGAGGGAGTAGGGCGTGCTGGCCTAGAAGTTAGAGGACAGATACTAGACAGGAAGTTAAAGTATAAGATAAGGTGTCTGTTGCAGTGTTGACATCCATAGATGAGAACTGTGTGGTTGAGGGAAGAGAGGTTGACACAGCAGAGGAGAGATGAGAGGGAGAGACAGAGCACAGGTTTCGTCTGAAAGTAACTGGTAGAGCGACTGGGGATGCAGGAGCAGTAAGGCCTAGTTCACACTGCCCGATTTTAGCCCCGATTTTGAGTCGCCGACAGGTTTTGCGGAATCGCCGACAAATGCCCGAAATCATAGGCAAATCGGTGCCCGTGCACGTGAGTGACAATCACGCAGTGTGAATGACCAAAGACACGATCAGAGAGAATCAATGACGAGTCGCAGAAGCCCGCAAGATATTTGGCATGCTAAATATCTGTACTTGTCAGCAATTCAAACTCCTGCTGTGTGAAATGAGTTCTGACTGAAAATAACACCGGCGATGACCGACAGCCAATGAGAGAGCAAGATACAGGGCAGCGGGAGGTTCAGGGAGGAGTTATAGACCAGAAAATCAGTGTTTTAATAGATATATTTACAATTCTATCAAACAGAAACAAAGCACAAACATTTGCACGTCCAGCCGCTGCAGCAGAACATTGCAAAATTATTTATTTACCTCAAACTCTCTTTGCTGTCATTGTTTACTTGTCACATCGCATGTGTGTTTGTTTGGGAACGTTGGGAAACATAGTTTGCGCACGAGAGAGAGTTGTTGGCGATTCTTCCTCTTTTACAGTAATGCAGTGTGAAAAACCCCTGTCGCTGATCCATCGGTCAGTGTGAACACAGCAGTGACTGAATGCTGGCCCAGATAGTCATGCAGTGTGAAAAGAGCAGTGATCCGACCAGTTTGAAAATCGTGCAGTCTGAACTAGGCTTAAGTTGTAGATTAAAAGTGATGAAGTAATGGTCTGAGATATGTAGGGGTTTGACCAGGATATTATCTGTAGTGCAGTTGCGTGTGTATATGAGGTCAAGTTGGTTCCCAGATTTGTGGGTGTGTGAGGTGACATGTCGTTTGATATCGAATGAGGCTAGGAGGGAGTGGAAGTCTGTAGCATATGGTTTGTCCAGGTGAATGTTGAAGTCACCAAGGATTACAAGTGGGCTGCCATCCTCCGGAAATGAGGACAGCAGCACATCTAGTTCCTCAACAAAGGTGCCCAATTGACCTGGGGGACGGTAAATGACTACAAGATGGAACAGTCCAAGCAGTTGGGGATGCCATGTCCATGATATCCCGCTAAACTACACTACTTTTAAACTATTGCAGTGTAGTTTTTTTTTTTTTTTTTTTTTAACCAGCTGTCTTAAACGCAATCAAAATTTTAAAATAAAAATGTAAGGCCAGGAGTCTGCAGGGGTAGCTATATCGTGTATTATCGTCTGCATCTGCAGTAGAGTTAAAGCACATGATTTTCATATGATTAAAGTTATTTGTTATGTTAAATAATTTTACACACTTATGAAAATAGTGATAAAAAAAACCCTTTAAAATATTTTCAGTTTACTTTTTTTACTGCTAAACAAGAACGTTAGCAAACGCAAAATAAAATACAATCATTTAAAACATATAATAACAACTAATAATCAGTTGATAGATATAAAACACTCAAAATAAATAATACATACTTACCTGTGAAAGGTTATACCATTTTTGGGGGGTATTTATATCGCAATGGTTTTTACTGCACAATGTTGTGACATATTTACTAAACAGTAATTGACATCAGCAGCAGCTGACATGTGGAGCATTCCAAGATGTCGGACACACCTACGTGCCTGGAGCACTTGAGGGCGGAATCTAGCTATAAATATCTATGGGCTAGACTAAAGATAATTATTAAAGTGGTTGGAAGAATAGAAAGATGTGTCATCAATGTGTTTATCCTAGGAATCTGTATTTCTCTTTTGTAGTTGTTCCTGAAAATCCTGCTGAAAAGAAGGATGCCAGAAGGAAAGAAAAACAGCAATGGTCTCCAAATGAAATCAAAGCAGTAATGAGACACTTTAAAATCCACATCACACAAGGAAAACTTGCCACTAAAATGGAGTGCCAGCAGTGCAAAAATGCTGAACATCCTGCTTTGGCTAATCGCTCTTTACAAAATATCCGAGACTTTGTCAGGAATAGGGGTTTGACAGAGAAGAAAAAGAGACAGGCACAAAACATTTAGTGTTTTGATGGCATTGTTAATTTTTTGTTTTTGTTTTATATGCATGAGCAAGGTTAGACATTGTTAAGTGATATAATAAGCTTTGTTCATTAAGTTTATCAAAGGTAAATGGTAAAGTGCTTTACCACAATGCATTTTAGCAATTTTGTATTTCAAAAAACACACATTAAACTTTGATTCTTCTAACCATGGAGTACTGTTTTATGTTCTCACACACACACACATATATACAACAAATGACCCAGTGACTTAGACTCGTTAAAGGTTTATTGTAAATTACATGTCGATTAGACAATTAATAAATAGGAATATTTAGACGATCGGATCGATCACATTGATGACGGGTTGTGTTTAACCGTTTATCCTCTAATCCTAACTGTTAGATCACTTTTGTCCTTATAATACTCAATGTTTTCATGTTTGTGTTTGTCTATTATAAGGACAAAAGTGATCTATGAGGGCAAACGGTTTAACACAAACACAAACACGAAAACATTGTGTATTATAAGCACAAAAGTGTTTAACACAAACACAAACACGAAAACATTGTGTATTATAAGCACAAAAGTGATCTATGAGGACAAACGGTTTAACACAAACACAAACACGAAAACATTGTGTATTATAAGGACAAAAGTGATCTATGAGGACAAACGGTTTAACACAAACATGAAAACATTGTGTATTATAAGCACAAAAGTGATCTATGAGGACAAACGGTTTAACACAAACACAAACACGAAAACATTGTGTATTATAAGGACAAAAGTGATCTATGAGGACAAACGGTTTAACACAAACACAAACACGAAAACATTGTGTATTATAAGGACAAAAGTGATCTATGAGGACAACGGTTTAACACAAACACAAACACGAAAACATTGTGTATTATAAGCACAAAAAGTGATCTATGAGGACAAGCGGTTTAACACAAACACAAACACGAAAACATTGTGTATTATAAGGACAAAAGTGATCTATGAGGACAAACGGTTTAACACAAACACAAACAGAAAACATTGTGTATTATAAGGACAAAAGTGATCTATGAGGACAAACGGTTTAACACAAACACAAACACGAAAACATTGTGTATTATAAGGACAAAAGTGATCTATGAGGACCACAAACATGAAAACATTGTGTATTATAAGGACAAAAGTGATCTATGAGGACAAACGGTTTAACACAAACACAAACATGAAAACATTGTGTATTATAAGGACAAAAGTGATCTATGAGGACAAACGGTTTAACACAAACACAAACACGAAAACATTGTGTATTATAAGGACAAAAGTGATCTATGAGGACAAGCGGTTTAACACAAACACAAACACGAAAACATTGTGTATTATAAGGACAAAAGTGATCTATGAGGACAAACGGTTTAACACAAACACAAACACGAAAAACATTGTGTATTATAAGGACAAAAGTGATCTATGAGGACAAACGGTTTAATACAAACACAAACATGAACATTGTGTATTATAAGACAAAAGTGATCTATGAGACAAACGGTTTATACATGAACAGAAATTATGAACATTTAACACATGAAAACACGATAATACACAATGTATGGTGACAACGTCCTATAAACATAAATACACACAACGTGAAACACGGAAAACACATTGTGTATAAAAGTGATCTATGAGACACGTTTATAAACACAACAAACACAAACACTGTATAATACAAAGTTTGTGTTAGGTAAAAGTGATAAGGACAAAGTGAGTACAAACACAATACAACACAAACATGAAAACATTGTGTTAAACCGCTTTGTCCTCATAGATCACTTTTGTCCTTATAATACACAATGTTTTCATGTTTGTGTTGTGTTAAACCGCTTTGTCCTCATAGATCACTTTTTGTGCTTATAATACACAATGTTTTCGTGTTTGTGTTAAACCGTTTGTCCTCATAGATCACTTTTGTGCTTATAATACACAATGTTTTCGTGTTTGTGTTTGTGTTAAACCGCTTTGTCCTCATAGATCACTTTTGTGCTTATAATACACAATGTTTTCGTGTTTGTGTTTGTGTTAAACCGTTTGTCCTCATAGATCACTTTTGTGCTTATAATACACAATGTTTTCGTGTTTGTGTTAAACCGTTTGTCCTCATAGATCACTTTTGTCCTTATAATACACAATGTTTTCGTGTTTGTGTTTGTGTTAAACCGTTGTCCTCATAGATCACTTTTGTGCTTATAATACACAATGTTTTGTTTGTGTTTGTGTTAAACCGTTTGTCCTCATAGATCACTTTTGTGCTTATAATACACAATGTTTTCGTGTTTGTGTTTGTGTTAAACCGT